>VRMD01000020.1:0-66213 GCA_009872375.1 Sminthurides bifidus
GCATATAAGCTTGCACCGTTCCATTTGGCTGCTTTTGTTCACACAAAAATGAAGGAAATTAGTTATATCAGATGTTGTACGCATAAAATCTAGGTTTCTACACGACCATGTTTTTGAGCGCAGTCAAGCTTATTTTTACATCAAGGCTGTGAGACCTTGTCAGTGTCGAATCCGTGAACTTGTTGTGTGTTATGCTAACATGAGGATCACACATGACTGACACTTGATAACATGGTGAATGAACCTTTGTGAGAATTTCAATAAAAACATGATCCCGGGGTTGAACCCTTGCTCAGGTTCTGATGTATTCCACCCGCCTGTCAACTCATCCTGGGCGCATCAGTCCTAGGCCCATTGATTGAAGGGGAACAAACTCTATCTCTCGCTTTTCCAGAATATGAAATTGGGGAAAGGCTCAGCATGTCGCTACTCTGTGTCGCTTCTCCGTTGCTTGAACCCAAGGAGGGAAAGAAAACAAAAGATGTTTCTCTTAAATCATCATATAATTTTTTTGCCTTCTGGGCAGCTTCGTTCCGCACTCCGTCCCGGTTCCCGAAAAGTTAGGAGCTATTCTTAAAATAATCAGGAAATTCAGAAGCAGAAGCCGTGCTGGTTTTCCAGCGACCGCGGAGAAAGTTTGCGAGAAACCACTTCTCGCTCCGTGGCCGGAATAGCAAGAAGAAACTAGAAAATTGAAATCGAAATAATAAACTGCGTAAATCTTTCCGAAGATTTAGTATTCAAAGTTTATTTGAAGACTCCTGATTTATAGGGCTGAGTGTTTGTGCGTATGAAATTGGGCTTGCAAAAGGCAGACGAGATCATAGGCTAGTGCACTAATCCCGGAGTGAGTGAGCAAGTAGGGGCATAAAACGTGGCGTCTGACTCGGTGGTTTGGAAGTGATCATGCTTGCGAGTATCCGCAAATCTACCCAAGTCTCCAAAGACAAACTATATGGGACGCAGACCCCTGAGCTTGGTCAGGAGGAAAATCCTACAGACGTGAATAAAATAGCGTGACTGACCGATACACAAAATTTATATTCCCATAAATTTATTCCTGCAACAACGGGGAGAGAGTAGCGAGCTGTAACGTACGTTACCCAAGCTCGCAAACTTTGGCTCTGAAGCCACAAAGTTTCTTTGAATCAACATCCCAATACTTACTAAACAGATGCTTCAATATTGATCATATGGCTGGAACTTTTTTTCGCTCACTTTCACCGGAGGGAGAAAAATTGTTGATGCTACGTAGACTTGCACAATTTTTCCCAGAAACCCCTCGCTGCTTGCAAAGGTGTCACTTTCCTTCCTAGCCGTAGTTAGCAACCAACCCATAAGAGCAGAAGAGCTAGAGTCGCAAATACAAAAATAACTTGGTAAGTCAACTTCCTCTCGCAGTATCTCAAGAGAGCAGTAAAACTTTCTCGCTTGCCCCATCCCAATATGCAAAAATATATTTCTTCCCGGCATTCTTCCATTTCTGGTATAAATCTCTTTTTCTCTTCGCACCACCTACAGCACATAATGCTCAAATGTACACTTTTTCAGCTTAGCTCACACACAAGCTCCTTTTCTCCAACACCTGCTGAGCAAAAGACGAATTTTTTAAAAATCCTCCTATCCTCCCCGCGTGCCGTGTTATCTCCATACCATTCTACCAGACTAGCGTACTTTTAAGCCAGATAATAGTTTCTTTTCAGAGATTCGGCTGGGTTTCTTAGTCAAATAGGCTTACCTGCTGGCAATGCGCCTGCAACAAGGGTTGAATAGAACTCTGGCTAAGTTGACTCTTCTGATAGGGTAATTGTTACAATTAGAAACAAAAGACAGAAAGTATGGTCCTTGACAATGCAAAAAGTTTCCTCCAGCTAGCTAATTTTCTGTTTCGTGGGCTAGAATTAGTAATTTAGATGTGCTTTATAGACTACAGGACTTAATTGAGTTGCTTGGCGTAGCTGCTGAATGAGTTATAGGAAACGTTGAAGAAGGTGAACAGAGCGTAGCGAGTAACATCTGGTTAAATTAGAATCAGTTTTTATTTGCGAAGAGAATGTGCGAAAGTTTCCAAATGCGACCACGTAATCGGAATCGGATGCCACTAAGCACTTTCCGAGTGGAACAAACAATTGCATTTGCCGTACAGCTTATACAGTTGTGTCTGTTACTTGTTCTGCGTTTGTTTGCTCTAAAAGAAAAGTTGCAAATATATGGAGGCAAACTACAGTAGTTGAGTGAGGATTTGTTGTGATGGAACTTTTAAAAGGAGCTAAAACTATCAAGTTATCCGGTGGAATGTGGGGACAGATCCTACGGGTGTCTTCCCTTATATACTTTCCCAAATGAAACATACGAGGATAAATGGGGACGTGGAGGCTCGTCCTTGCTGTCTCCTTCCAGTTGTTTGTTTAGAAAGTTTCTCGAACACGAGCTAGGTCACGACCAGTTTCGGCTTGAGGCCATCAATTTGTTCTTTTTCTCAGCACACATGAAGGTTAGGGAGATGTGACTGAAGAATTGGTCTGACTTGGCTTTGGCCAACAGTCGGAAGCAAGTAATTAACCAAGTCTATAAGACTTTGCTCGCCACCCAGAGAGTGTTAAAGAATGGCGGCGAAAACTCCACTTTCGCTACCGTCTGTCAATTAAATCAAGTTCGGTAATCGTTGGATGGAACGTGTGTTCGAGAGCCATAATGCCATTTGCTCCTCTTGGATTAAGATTCTGGTGGATTGAGGAGGATTCACGGGCTGCGGACTGGGGAGCGAGTGGGGTTTCTATGTGGGTTATGCGAGCAAATAATTTTGGCATAGGTCCCGTGGCAATTGATTAACATTTGCAGGAGATAACTGTCAAGTGAAGCTGTGAGCGCCGTGGCTAGCGCACGTGTACATACGTTTCAATTACGGGGAGCTGCGTGCAGCTCGCGCTCAAGCCGAGGGAGTTCTCTCATTCCGGTAGGTGTGCGAGAGGGAGAGCGACGCTAATTAGCCGGATTCCCTTTTCGCACGTTCATTTAGCTAGGGGCAGGGGAGAAAGTATTTTCCGCTGTCAATCTTTACTACTTTCTTTTCCCGGAACGGAAGGGCAGGAAGCAGGGAGCTATGTTTTCTCGTGTAGCTTTTAACTTGTTGTTTCTTGCCAAAGTCGTTTCTTTACTTTGTGACGTTTTGTTCGGAACGTGTAAGGTAACTTGCCACCACGCAAGACCTCCATGTAGGAATGTTTGGCCGCAGAGCTTGTCTGAGATTTCGGGCTAACTTTCTTTCAAGAAGAGAGATTGAGCAATTGGCTTGTGAGCCCAAAACTTTTTATTACTTGCTTAACGTTGGGATGTAAATGTTGTGGAAATTTTCTACACTTTCACCATTTCCTGTCTTTTATTTTACGCTCTTCTTTCTTCCTTCTCACTTTCTTCTCCTCCATGCCATTCACATAAACACAAATAGGTCCGAGCACCAGGAGGAACAAAGTACAAAGTTGCGTGCTCCAAAACACAGATCACAGCATCCACCGCCCCGAATTCAGGCCTCAGAGTCCAAACTTGGATGGATGTACCTTAAATCCGGCGGGTGAGCCGGCCATTTTGCCCATCATGTTTCACAGATTCGCTACAAAGTGGAAGCAAATGTGCTCCCAGTTTGAAATGCTCCTTTTTTATAGAGAAACAGAATTGCATCGCTAATGGCTGATTTCGATAAAGAAAATGAAAAACGGTAATATAGGCGTCGAGGAGACACGTGCTTGGATTTAAAGGACGGCATTACGCCCTGACCCAGTCGGTGCCCACAGGAGCATGTGGCAGCATACATACTTTGCTCCAAGGCAATCTCACGTCCCCCAAGGGTTCCCTTGCTAAGCAGTGTGGGAGAGTCGCAAAGCGTTCTGGCAATGGGCAACGGTCGACTGACCTGAGTAAAATGTCTTATGTTTACTCGATCTCGTTCCAAGCATACATTAAAGGTTTATGGCGTCATGGTCTATTGTGGGAGCTTTGCACGTTTCGAGTAATCATCTGCTTTCGATAATACAGTGCAAAATAGGTTCGCAGGCTGAGGAGCAGTCGGGTGTGGTCTTGAGGAAATGGAAGAGCTAGTGAGCTGAAAGACGACTCAAGACGTTTACCACCAGGAAGTCGTCCATCATATTCTCAACCTAGCAAACTCCCACATGACCCACCAAACATTCCGCACTGCCAACGACTTTATCATCGCACCATATGACTAACATGATATTCAGAATCCCGATTTCGATTACCAGCCATCCACAACACTATCAGATAATAACTTGAACCAGTTTTCCCAAATGTATCAAAGTCATTTTTCCTTTCTTTCTTCTTTACACTTTGATCATTCTCGCTTCCTCACTTTTCTTTCTCCTCATTCTTCTGCCATCCCCATGTGTATCTCCTCCTCAACTTTTCCTCTGCCCTTTCAGCTTACATAATGCGTAATTCAGCGGAAGAATCGTCCTTCTCAGCTGTGCTCATTTCTTCATTTCCTCTGTCTTGAAGCAATCCCAAGATGAAAAATCTCTATTTCACGTGATCTTCATGCACGCAACAGCTTTGCCACAGACTTTTGTCCCGGCTAACAAACTTTGTTCATTTTTTCCCTCGCCACACAGCTTTAATGTCCTACTTTGGTAAACGGTTAATGGGTCATTTGGAAGCCACAGTGGTTATGAGCCGTTTTTAGCATTACCAAAGGAAGCGACTAGTGCGCAACACGTCTTCACCGCCGGAGTTCTGAGCCAGTTCATGACAATTATGTCCTCTCCAACGTTTTACTTGAGGCCGTGTCAACTTGATTCGAGCGGAATGACAAAGGCCTCGAGTTAAATTGAAAAAATTTGCCGAGACAACTGCCCGTACATATGGAGCATATGAGCCAACTTTCCTCTCCTCCAGCATTTTTTGTCCGGCTAACGGTAACGTGCGAAAAAAGTCCGAATGGAATTGGCACGGCAAGCACTATTTTTTGGGTAGCGAGAGATTCCCCTCCTCCATTCTAACTTTACTTGACTTGGGACATGGTCGATTTGTTCAAATTACAACATGAATGGGTTTCACTTCCGCATACAAATACCGCTATGATAACGAAATACTACAGATTCCTTCGTGCTCTCAGCCAGCGTATGTGCTCGATACACACAACTCAGTCTCATCTAGTCGGAAAGACCGATGTCTTCCAATAAACTCTTGAAAACACGGAACCAAGTTGCTTTCATGAACAAAATATATATTTGTCTTCCAGCATTTCGTTCCTCTTTCCTCCCAACATAAATCGTTCCATCACTTTCACCAATTTTCGCCCCGGCAAACTCTCCATCACCCAAGTCTTTCTTTAGCTTCCGCCACACAAACTCGATCTCGCCTCGACTCTTCCTCTTCCCGCCTTCCACTCTCTCAGACCTCAGAGAAGGCTCATTCCCTCATAGTGTTCCTGTGCTCTGCTCGCTCGCCGATTACGCCAGAGCTGAGAGAAATCAAATCTTTCTTGTAATCACATTTCAACAAGTCAATTTACCACATTAACCCATTTTTTCACGAACATTGAGCTTGGAAAGTTTTCTTGATCAATATTTATAAAAGTCTCTAACGAGAACATGATTCGCAATCAAAAGTGCATGATTGTCGGAAAGAATTGCACCGGCAAGTCGAATGAAAGAAAAAAAGGAGCAGTCTCGCATCAAATACACACAAATCTCCAGAGTAAAGACTAGCTGTACCTGTACATACTTCCTATAGATCAGAGCGGCTTTGAAAGACTTGGCAGTTGGACATGCGGAGCGAGGTTTTTCCCTTCGGAAAAGTGTAGTAGCTGCAGAACCTGTGGTGTGCAATGCCCACAGAGACATTGTTTTGTCTTGTTTTTCCATGCATAGAGCCAGCATAGGGACTTGGATGAGACAAAATGTCAGAACAAGGCATTGGAATCAGAGTTTGATACATTCCTTGTGGGATAAATCACAAAAGTTTTACGAGGTTTTAAGTTCATCAACTTCTTGAGCATTAGGTATTTGCTAGAAAGTGGCGCACTCAAAACCTTATGGTTGCTCGCTGGATTCCACCACCAATTCCCCTCTTCCGGCCTGTGGCTTTCAAACACCAAGTTTGATTGAAGGAAACAGTGCGACAGAATGTGAAAGATTTGTTAGCGCTCATTCGCTAGGAATGCTGATGCGAAGGCGTCTAGTTATGTGCATACAAAGGCGGAGCTGAAGGAGTCTGCTTGAGGAAGCCTGACATTAATTCCTTTCTCACACTTGTGTCCTGGCGAAAGACGAGCGTAAAAATCTGGGCGTTTTTCTTTGCCAATCACTCGTTAACTTTCCCCTCAACGTAAACCTTTGGGAAACAATCAGGAAAGAATTGCATGCATTCATCTCATACGTATTCATCAACTTGACTCTTTTTTTCACTTCCAATTCCGTAACTTGGTCTCCTTCATTTCCTCCGCCGGAGCTGTTTTCAAATTCATTCTTGGCCTTCATATGAGTTTTTAAGATTTTTAACTTTCTCTCCCAACCCGTTTTATATGCTACTCCTTCCTACTTACCATCTCGAAAAGCATGGCTTGATTTTAAAATATATTCTGCTCCTTCCCCACTTCGCAACCTGTGGTACTAGCTCCACTTGCATCCAAGCGTGGAGCACGTACCGCATCCAAAGACGTAGATCAGAATTAGTGTAAGTGCTTTGCGAAAGGAGCAAGACGTTGAGCGCGATAAAAAACACTACCAGCTTCCTTAAACATCCCCCGACGAACAGATTCATGAGATAACAACGCTGGAAGTTGGCTGTAAGGGAAACTTTACAATTTTCACATTTCACATACACTTCTCCCCTACCTGTAACTGGGCTCTACCTCCTCGACTTTCACCAGGCGCAACCACTACTTATGCTTCATAGCGGAGCTTTCCATCCTGCTTCGTGCTTTCCTCAAATGTCCCTCGGTATTTAAACCCATGTTGAAAAGGCGGATGCATTTTCTTATCACTCACAATATTTTTAGGTTAAGAAGCTACCCCGGAAGCATTTTTATTTCTCTCTGACTGGTGCTAGCTAGAAAATAGCCGAGCACGTGCGTCATTCCCGCAGTTCGTGGTCGTTGGTCATCAACAAGACCCAGGATCCGGCGCACTTCTTCAGATTACAAAGGCTACCTGCAAAAATGCCTGCTTCGCAAACTGAGAGAGCGAGAAAAAGTCAATTAAATCAGCCTCACTAGGCCAAGAGCGAACGCGACAAGTGACCGCGACTCAGGCACTTTCTTGACAAAGGCAACGTTTAATAAATGTGAGTCTGTGTAGGAGAAACAGAGGAAGCAGCGTGATGGATATTTAATGGATCATGGCATGCCCCCTGAGACTAGCGAAATGAACAAACTCGTATCCTGTGCACCAGGGAAAATATTTGCTTGCTTTCCCCAGCTTTTGGAGCGATTTCTCACTTTTTTACATTGTACAAATTCCTTTCTCTGCTCCGAGAAGAACCAACGTGTGGGAATTCCTCGCACATGTACTCCGAAGACCGTGGTATGAGAAACCTTCCAAGGAGACTCAAGGTAGCTCGACCTTGTTTCTGTAATCATTCCAATCCGGGATCAACGAGCCAAGTAGACTGAGAAAAACGATGGTAAAAAAATATTGCTGCGTTGACAGCAGTGAGTGCATCTGAAGCCCGAAGTACCGTTGTTGTTTTGATCAGGTAGCATTCCCTGTGATTGTGATCGGAACACGTGAACGAGGATGCGGTTTGGAGAGAAAAAACTCAGTTGAGGGGCGGGATGAGGGTGAGACATCATCAACACTCTGGGATAATCAAATACAAGGTTTGAATCCCTATGGTTAGCCCCAGAGTACACTCTCAGGTGTAGCAAAACTCGAGCGGAAAAGTGCAGTTCAATCAAGCCATGGAGGGGCTGGGTTGTAGGAAGAAAGCACGAGCCCTTATCTACCTCTGTTGCTGGTCCGCTGGGAAATGGTTAATGGGAGAGTGAATGGAAATGGTGATCGATGCCTTGGTGCTGGATAAGATTTGATAAAGGTCCAGATAGAGAATTGCTGACTACTTTACCAAAGTAGTAGAAGTCGACAGCGTTGGCGAACTTGAGCTGGAGCTCGGGAGATTGGCTCGTACTCTCTTAATATGGATTGCGGTACGGGCGTGAGCTTGGATTACAAGATGGAAAGATACAGCTGACTGAGTCCTCGCCTCGTGCATCATGTGAGCCCGTGTCTGCCGTTGAAGGAGTCAAACTCAACGAAAGTAGTAGGTGAGAGCACAGAGGGATGATATTGTGAGAAATTTTTGCCGTCTCACACAAACTGTGTTACAGGGATACATTTATATCGTCTCGCCTCATCTTCCCCATCCTTTCTCTTTCTCGCTCGCTCTCGTGATGAGTACTCTTTCTGACAAAGCCGGGCCGGAGAACAACTGTCATGGACAAGAAATGTGAAAGACGTGTAAGCTTTTACTTTACCAGGGTAGGAATCATGAGTCCATCCTTTCTCAGTAACCAACATCCACATACTCCTGCTTACTGTCAAAAAAGTTGGCGGAATTCTCCACTTTTCCTTGTTTTCAGTACTTGTGTAGTATACTCGTCTGTCTGTGTGCTGGATGCTGTGGCGTTAATGCTCCGCTCCTTCCGACAACTTTCTCCACCGTCTTCTGACAAAAGCCAACGTTTGCTCTCTTGTCCAGATCAGTAGAAATATCTTATCCATTCTCCCACGAAAGGGGTCTACCCTACAATATGTACGTGATCTTGCCTTCCTCCCAGCCTTTCAACCACATGCCTCCAACTGGAATCGTCTTCCATTATCTTATCTTCCAAGTGCTCCTGGGTTTCACAATATTCTATGTCGAGTACGCGAATCGAGGAGCAATCTCTTCCCCCTTTTTGTCTGCTCCAGTGTCTAAATTTTTTCTCTGCTCTCAACTTATGTGAATCGAGTATGCGAGAACGGAGTAGTAAAAGTTGTTGAGACTTCCTCCAGAGAAAAATTAGGCAAGGAGCGATAGGGACTCGGAGGCTGCTTTCATCATCATCACAATTTTCTCCCTGCCTTGTACATATGGTAATACAGGCCTGCAATATCGTGTCATGAACCTAAACTCGCTAATGGACGTGAATGTGCTAGAACAGAAACCCATCTCGGATTAATCCCTCCCTTTCCGTATACTCAGTGGAGGAGGCAGTGTCCATATCACATGACGTCGTTTTTCTCCCCTCCCCTCCTTATGCCGGCTTTCAAAGCTGTCCTCCTTTACACGGGTTTACCCCCTTTTTGTCACCTTTTTGAATCCTTTTTGATTCACTTTAAACATGGTGGTGATAAATAAATCTCCCTGCAATTTTTACCCTTTCGAACCAAATCCTTCACTGACAAATGATCCATCTTAGAAATCTGCACTGTGGCTGCATTATTCAAACCCATTTTACTACTATCTACTGCACTTTCCTGGTAAGAAGTTCTCCACATGTAACTAAGGTTACTTTCCCGGCGAAATATACCCCGAAACAGATGGGAATGAAAGAGAAGAGCATTTACTTTTTTTCCAGCCATACCTTCTGCAGTTTCATGTCACTCTGAATATCGTAGTTAAGCTTTGACTGTAAGTAAATGCATGGGAGTGTGCACGGGAGGGAAAACGGAACGTCAGCCCTCGTTACCTCTTGAGAGCATTAAATTTGCTTTTATTTTCTTGAGCATGTGAACGCAATGCAATTGCCTCAGTTACCCATGCGTTTATGGGTGCTTTGTCTTGAGTTCGTTTACATTTTACTGCTTTTGCCTACCTTCAACTTAGTGCCGGTTGCAATTACTTTGATGCGGGCAAACGAGGACAATTTTATGCTCGCATCTTAATTAGACTTGGATAGGAGAGCAGATAAAGAATCTTAATCAAATAAAGGAACGTCAAGTAGGATTGCATTTCCAAGGCTGTGCCAGCTAAACGAAGGCCTGTTTAAAACATAAAGCATTTCCCATCAGGAACAAGACTACTTTTCATCTTTTCATTATTCTTCTGCCCCCACGTCCTCAACTTTCACACGACCGCCTCGCTGCCTTATTGTTTCTTTTCCGGGAGACTGCAGACGAGACAGAGACCAGATTCCCTGTCCTACTTCTTACAAAACGGTCCGACCGTTAATGTCATTATATCATACACATGCTTTTCTATCGCCAGCCGCCGCCAAAGCTCTTTCAAAGCTCCCTCTTTTCAATTTAAAAAATTCGCAACCCCTACCTTAATTTTTCGGTGACAACAAAAGCGACTGTTCCCACAATTGTCTGGAATGTCTAGTCTGAGGCTCCATACGAGGCTAAAAATGCTATCCAGAGCTTACTCAATGTCATGGTCCTACCATATCTCCCTCCATGACTCTCTGTTTCACTAAATTATTCTTTCCACTTTCATCATCTTTGATCCATTTCCCATTGAAAGTACAATCATCGTCTTCACGCAAACTGCAAGGATAGAAGCCAATAGGATCATAGAAATTCAGCTGTTCGTGAAAAAAATTTTAAGAAGACTTCAACGTTTTGCTTCTTTCGCATCAGCTTTCAAAAACCTGAATTTGATTCGAAAAAGTAGCCACAGTCTATCCACCAGCTTACAAGGAAAATAACGCACGCAACAAAGAAACGCTGGTTTTCTCTATCTCTTTTGTTATGCGAACGCTAACTTGAATCCAACTCCTTTTCAGCATTCCTTGTCCTTTTTGCACATGGAACGCTCCGATTAAAACCTACTTTTCATCTTGACTTCAACTATAGCGAAGCATTACAGGTCTGTAATTGTATACAGTTGAAATTGGACCAGAATTTATGAACAAATCCATCACAACACAACAAGTCTACAGCAAAGGAGAGGAGGACATTAACGCGGACTGCTTTCTCGGATTTAGTTCAAGAAAGGCATAAAGCCTTGGCAAAGATACCTTTTGAGCAAGACTTCCAAAAGTGAGGGAGCTAAAGGGGTGGCTTGTAGCCATGTGTAGGATACACGAATGTAGAGCATTGAGTGAAATGGTCATCTGCGGTCGCGGCTCCATCGGACCTTTGTGTACCGGAGTCGATTTGAGAAGGAAGGAATTTCACTTCCATATCTCTTTCTTCCGATGCCCTAAGCTCCCGGGACAAAGAACATAATCCGTCTACTGCTCGTTGGCGCAAATAAACAAAGACAATGCAAACAGAAGATTGCCCTATTTTCGCCATTCTCCCGCATTCAAATCACTCAAAGTTCCATGTTTACCCACTGGCGGTGACTCTACTTTGGCAAATCCCAGCCTTCCAAATGAACACAAGCTTATTAGAAAATCAAACGAATGGTAGCTTGTCTACAGCCTTGGTCTTGATGAAGTGGAGGATTCAGAGTCTCCAACGGTAGCCAGTTCCAAGTTAAATAACGCCTGGGCAATATCGAAAACAATGAACAAGTCACCAGGGCATAGACTTTGGATCCCCTAGTATAATACACCAATTCCTCCTGTTTTCCGCCCATCAAGAAAATCTGACTTGTAAGCTTTAATTAAAGTCTGTACAAGAGACAGACTAAGCTGAGAGTCGCCATAAATCAATTACAGTACTCATTAATACTTTTTCGCCACCCCACCACATAAGGCATTGAAGCTTAACATGTTGCGTACATGCTCCGCAGTGATGGTATATCCTATCTTCACTCTCTTCGGCAACCGCAGTGCCATTACTCTTGCTCATTGAGTCTTTCAGCGTATTTAAACAACTTCCAACAGATTTTGCGAACTGTTCTGTCCTTTTTTCAGCTTATTCAGCTTCACTTTTATAGCTAACCGACACCGAGTCGATTTTGATACAAAATTTGCAAGCTTCAGGGTGTTTTAACCACAAAAGAAGCTTTGATGACACAAACGTGCAATTTCGTCCGCTGATTGACTCGAATCTGAACTTTCTACTCTTCAGCAGCGGATGCAATAGTCATGGCTGCATGGAATCGAATATATTAAGACTGCTGTGCAAATCTATCACCGGTCTGGCCAACAAGCGGCAACAGTCTCTTTGTCTTCCCATTCAGCTATTTTAGCAAAGCCTAGCAAGGATTAATCCCGAAAGTCGCGAGTGCCGCGTTTGTATAAACAGCAGCTAATCCCTTGACTCTGTTCAACTTTCTCTTCTAGTCAACTCGGCATGGTGGCTTTACATGGGCCAATATAGTCTGAAGACACTAGCTTATCACATGATTCGGAAATTCCTTCACTAACTTTAAAACTTCTACCACGCCTGCCAATGGCGTCAAACATTATTCCCATTCTAGGTCACGACCATACAAAGCTTCCCAATCAGTTCATCATCCGGATCATCTTCCGGCTCCTATCCTTACTGACTTTTAGTAAAGAAGAATATCGTTTCATCGTAATGTCAAACTGATTCTAAAACTTAAGTATTAAAGTCATGGTAAGCTATTTCAGTTCTCAATGCTCGTGCTTCGATCCAGTGGCTCACAGACGTCGCTTGTTTCGCACCAAGTTAACTTTCTCTCCACATGGACTGAAAACTAGAGTGCCGAGCCTACCTTCTTTCTTGAATTAGGATGTAGGATTTAGAGAACAAAACTGTAAATTAATTACTCTTTCTTCCATTAAGTCCTTTGTCACTAATGAACAGATGACTTTAAAAAAGCTTGCTGATACGAAATGATTTCGACGGCTCTCCTACTTCTAAAACTTGCCAAGCCTTCAGCTCAGAAACAAGTAACAAGAAGCTAAGCTATACGGCACACAGTCCATCTTTGAGTCAGCAGTCAGTAGTCGCCAACCATTTTGAACATAAAGAAGGACGACGTAAAAGAAATATGGATCATTGCGTTTTAATCACGCCTTAACTGGTACATGGAGTTGAATTCCAGTGAACTGAATTACATTCAAGTTTGTTCGTCGAGTAGCTCTCGTTCCGACTGATGTTGGAGCTCTTGGGACTGTAATGAAGGCAGTATTTTAAAAACTATACGTGCTTTGCGAAACAATAGAAGGCTGAGTCAAACATTAACTTTCTGCTTTTCATGTTATTAAATTCCCAAGCCGAGACAATGAAAGATGTAGACTTTCCGACACGTTTCCTATACGCTATTGAAGTCTTCGAAGTTAATGTTCGCTGACTGAGCTACGCTGCGACTCTGTAAGACTCGTGAGAATTGAAACAGCATACTGTTCCTCGCCCTCGTGACAGAGACAAATGATTGTATTGTCTTCGTGTTTACCTCTCATAATTGTTAATTTACTCGTAAGCGTCCACTAATCCTAAAATACTGTTGAAGCATGTGAAGTTCCGTTGACTTTCTCCTCGGATCGTCTATCATTTCTGGAGAAAGATGGCCGTATCCCAGTTCATTTTCATGGGCTTTACGTGATCGTAATTACAAACCTTGTATTTGTGTGGATGGATGGTGTAACAATCGAGAGTGAGTCTATTATTACATTACTACTTCAGTGCCCAAGGTGACAGTTACTTCCTTCCAGGTCTACCACACAAGTTTTCCTGCATCCCAAAGCGTGTGACATCACCCACAATTTCCACCATCCCTCCCGTCTCCTACGTTCAAAAACTTCAGTAATTGTGCTCGAAGGCATTATGCAAATTACCTCTAACCAAGAGACGTTCGCTTCCAGCATTGATAGACCAGCAACCATTTGAAGTCTATCCTTTGGAAAGCATCGTGAGCTTAATTGCCTGTTCTTGGTATACCTGATGAGAGCAATCTCGTGTACATACTATCATGGCGAAGAATTGAAATTACTTCAGTCCTCTTACATTTGAGCGTTTACTTTTAGCTGAAATTAGGAAATAATTTGAAATGCATTTGAATAAATATGTACTACTCTCGAGAACCAGTGCAAGCATAAAGGAGCCGAAAGACGGGCGTAGAAGCATCCTAGCGAAAAACTCCGACCATGGCCACAACGAAAATTTTGTCAATGTAAATTCTCATCAGAAGACTGGGAGGCTTATGCGAATGTAATATTAACTTGCTTATCCTCCTCACATCCCTTTCTCTGCCTTTTACTTAGTGGAGCGTGCAATTTTTGTGGCTTTCACGACTCATAATAAGTAAGCTGGGGGACTACTATCTGCTTTCTCCAGTACTTTCACCCATGTGAACCTCATGCTCAAGTTAAAACTTGAGCAAGAAAATGAGCTCGGAAAACGCTGACTGCTTTTTATTTTACTTAAGTTTGACTGCAGCGGCTAACAATTCGTCTGAATCCTGCACACCCGGCTGCTGTATCCCCCCTTAAGCTCGCTTGCCCGAAAGACTGTATTTACGGCTTACAATATGCCATACATCACATGCTTCCTCTTTTCATCCTCCTTTGGCCGTGCGATTGTGCGAACTTAATGCAAATGCATATGGTACGAAAATATAATTCTGACAATTCTAGTAAATTTATCTGCCTATTTCAAATATTCCATATGCGAGTCAACTAAGCGCTAGTAAAGTAACCATGTCGGAATCTGAAATTTTCTCAATCTGGTAGGAGGGTCTCGTATGTTTCCGCTTTGGTGCACCACATTCCCTCCTTTACATTTCCTTTACACTAGCTTAATCACGGCCTGGCTATACTTCGCAAAGCCGGCATTCAGCTCTAAACTCCCCAAAAACGCTGCAAGAATCTAAATAATCTCAAATCATAAGCATATGCTTAATCTACGCGCGAGATGAAAATCAAATCTTCTTTGCAAAACTTCCGTCTATGGGCACATAAAGGACTAAATCGCATAATGCTTTCTCCATTTTTATCGTGTATGTACCTCAGCTAATGTTCTTCTTGTACATGCAATACGAAAACACAAATTATGACCTCAGCACAGTCTCTTGTTAAATAGCCAGCGAGAGGAGAGACACTGATCCAAATAGGGAATTTTATGTCCTGGAATTCTTTTAAATCCGAGTGGGAACGGAAATGTCCTTTTTCCACCAAAAGCATTAGACGTGTCCTAAAACAAGATCAGAGCTACGGCCTCTTTCTAATATGCGAGTGTCTTATGTGGTTTGAGAGAAACATATGCGTTAAATGTGAAAGGAATGACGAGTCTGAAGCGCCAATCGATCCATCTCAATTCCTTATTCTTTTGCTTCTTTTAACCAACGGAGACGGTAATGCAGTTTTCAGCGGACCGCGAAATCCTCAAGAATATTACCAAATTATCAAGCAGAGAAGCTTTCTTCTTATTCCTTTCATGATGGCTATGCACAATGATCAAGGCTGAATCCGCTTACGTACAGATTCTTTCACATCTCATTCCCCTCCAAAATAAACGAATACTTCCTCCTCAAGATTCCCATACTCTGTCTCTAATACTTCAATGGATGGAGCTTGTGGATTGTCTAGCGGAAACCACAGCAGGCTTCTGCTGTGTCCAATGCCACTGGTATGGTCCCCACAAGGTAAGGCTGATGATGTATTTTACAGACGGTCTCGACTGCTGAACTCAAATAAAAATTGCCTTATGACGCATAAAAAATTTTTATTTGATCTTACCATGATACGGGATAATTTAAGTAGAGATGAAGCATAGCGCCTCTTCAACAAGTTTTACTGGATCCACCTATATGTTAGATAGTACCATTCTGCGTTTATGATAAGAGCAGGAATCATCATCTCGTATACTCTTCCGGGACTATGCACAGGGAATCAGGTTCCTCCGACTACTTTCTCTCCCATGCTCTCGGGGAATTTCTGGCAGTAGCTTCTCTTGGTCCTATTCGTTAGAGTCACCAAGGCTCGGTGCAATGCCGCACCATTAAGACAACGCTCCCTCCACTGTCTCCCTGGCACAACTCTCTGAAACCAAGGCAACATTGCCTCAGCTCGTCTACCTTAGGAGATACGGTAATCTGTCTCTGTGTATTTCCAGCTGAAGGAAGCTTCGCCGGCAGTTGTGGCAATCAATAGCGAAACTTTATGCCTCACACCCCTTGCTCCTCGGATTATTTACCACTTATTCTCTGCTAAACAATCTCCGGCTTAATTATCATCCTGCCGCATCATCTTTCTCCTGTCAAACTTTCAATATGTAACCGCTGCCAGGTTTTCTTATGCACTCACTGCAACAGCAAAACCGAAACCTCAGCAAAGCCAACAGTGGTTTCCGCCACCTTCAGTTCGATGAGGGGTCTATCTGGAGCAGCAGGAGAACAGGGACTGTACTATAGCTGTCTCATATAATTTGCAACGACGCATGTTTTAACCCCAGCTTGCTGATTATTGATGTAAATTCACTTGAAAACCCACCGGCTCAACCGCAATAAAAGAGCAAAAGTGCAGTGCGTCGCCACATCTGTTTAACAGTACTTTATTATTAGATATTCGATAACAAGTTACATTCAAGGCTTCCGTTACATGTTCAAATACATACATGCATGTACACGGATTGGACGGGGTAGTGAGCGAGAGCTTTTAATTCTCTTTCATGCAATAAATCAAGTTTAGCAAGCAGGGACTGAATACGAGGCTGAAAAGCGGCAATATGGTAGGAAAAGCGGAATGTAGGAGCAGTACTAACCTTCGTGAGAGTGGTAGAGGTAAATGATATTAGACCATCCGTAGTAGGTAATAGTATCAATCACAGCACGATGAAAGTCCGGTCTCATGCTCGTGGCGAAATCCATCAGTGGAGAGACCATCTGGACATGGGGAGTTAACCACAGAGTAATTAAATTACACAACTGTACGAGAGAATGTAGCTTTACTTTGCCATTCCATTAGCCCACAATTACCATCTGTCGGAGCATGAATTATCACCGTCCGCTGAACTCATCTTCCTGTCGCTCACTCCTCTTTCTATCCATGATACATTTTTCCCCTGACACAAGATCAAATTTTATCCTTCATCGCCTCCCGATTCTTTGCAAAACTCACATCATCTGCCTCCTTTCCTCCACTTTCGTCAGCTAATTACTCACGTCCGCGTGTCCGCTTTCAATCCAACACAAATTTTATCCTTCATCGCCTCCCGATTCTTTGCAAAACTCACATCATCTGCCTCCTTTCCTCCACTTTCGTCAGCTAATTACTCACGTCCGCGTGTCCGCTTTCAATCCAGCCTTCCTTTTATCAACCAGCGAAATCAACCAGTAATTCGCTCCACATTCACCGCTACTGTAGCCTCGTCCTCGACCAAATAGAACTAGTGCAAACGGCTGTAGCGAGTCCAAGGGTTTACTTCAGCTTTCACGATATTGGACATGGTGGAAAAGGACAAGAAGCTAAATCCTGTCTTACTGACTTTGTCCTTCGTTGTGCATGTGGACTGGAACTTTAGTGGTTATACGCAAGATGGTGAAATGAAAAATCATCTTAATCTTCTTTGAATGATGATGCTTTTGACATTTCGAGAACAGAATTAAAGTTTTACGCAAAAAATTTTAAGGCTGACAGAATATTTTTTTCCCGTCTCCTAAGAAGCTACCATAGTTCTCACGGCGTAAAAGCTCATGAATGGCAAGATTAACAACTAGTTTATTCAAGAAAGCAAGATAGATGTGATGGTTATTACCCGACTTACCTTTTCTGGGAACCACGGGGTTAGAAATGGCATCTGAAAGGTATTTGAGTATGAATGGAACGTGTCAAAGGAGTCTGGACTCACTGCTCCCATCATGACGTACACGCCTCTTGAAAAATGGTTACAAACTGAAAAATAGAGAAAAAGTTACTTCATATTAGCGGGTTCATTGGAGCGAAAGTTGTTTTCCCCACCTTTCACTTCTTGCTTCCTCTCCGTTCTACAAATTAGTTGTTCATGTACCGAACATAACCACCCTGGCCACAGCTTCGGGAAAGAGACAAGACGCATTACTTTCTCCTTTTGACAGTTGCGTTAGACTGAGTGCACACTGTTCAATGGAGGAATATGGTACTGTCGCTTAATTCGATCAAGCTTGCGAACATGGAAGAAATCATTAATGATAATGGCAAAGTTTCATTACTCTCATAACTTTATATCCTCAGTCCTTACGTCCTTTTACAATTCATCAGACAAATCCTCAAGGGCTTTCACACGGCTTCGCTCATCTAAGCTCCAGAATCCCAGCCTTAGCGTTTGCATCTCCTCTTTTTCTCTAATTAACTGGTAATGCGCCTCCTTACCAACCGACAATCTGTTTTACTCCTTCGCTCCTCGTTAAGTTCAGATTCTTGCCATCTGCTCCCGCCATTTCGCAGAATTCCTCTACAGACTCGACTCGAACTCTAGCCCACTGCATTTCTTCTCACATGGCAAGAAAATATTTTGTCCGCCAACCGTATACTAAAATTGAACGAGAGGTTAACGTGCTCCCAGCAATCTCCAGTCCGCTATTTCTAAAAGGGCTGAGAGACAACGTGATGGGGGAGGGAAGCGCGGTGCTAAAGTACGTTAATACACACGCATTAAAAGCAGGTGCAACTTTTAAAAAAAACGAAAACAGCAGACTAGACAGTACTTATTAGGCATTCCTTCTTGATTAGAAATCTCGAGTGAATGGGACTATAAACAACCATGTGCACATGTATCAAACAGGAGTTTTAAGTGGATAGAAATCCCTCTCTCCTCTCATGTTTCTGCTGAGCCTCTGGCCAGTTCCTTGGAGATGTTAAATTATTCTTCTTCACATGTAATTTTCCTTGATGGATTTGCAGTTGAGCGTGTGAAACTGGCGCCGGGATTTGTTGCCGAGAGAGGCTGTGGCATGCCTCACGGGTTTTTATAATGCTGGGGTTACAAGTTTTGGGCCGGAGCTCAAGTTAGATTCCCGAGATACTGGCAATGTCTAGTCAGAATTTTTCCCTTCGTTAAGATGGATGTCGGTGCCTGGTGCCTGTCTTTGTAAGACAGACAATGGTTTATTTCGAACGTAGAACAAAGGTTATTTATTTTACTTACGCTCTGCGTCATTCTTGACACAAATGACTGATCTCGTCAGCTCCAATTTGAAGCTGGTCTGAAAATATGTTGAACGAGTGTCGAAGAGCAAGGAGGATTTTTGAGTGAACCGGAAGAAGGAAGAATTGTCATTCATGAGACGAGCCAGGAGTGAAAGTCAACCAGTCTCCTGCGCTGGACAATAGCGGCACGTTACCTCGAGTCAGCAATTCCCATTGATAAACTTGTACTGTAGCAACGGAGAAGGTGACTGTCTGGCTGGTCATCCTTTGCAATTCGATAGGAAAATTTCCTCCTTGACGTTATGTGAAGTGAAATTGATGGGAGGAACGGGAATGGATTTTAGAATGGGGAATGAAAAGTGGCTCGGATCGCGGATAAGGTGAAGATAATTGACGTATTCCAAATACCCCTTTGGGCTCTTTTGTGGTCATGCAGGAGTAGGCGGCTTGTGTGACCTAGCCAGTTTCGTAAAATCCGTCGTCTTTGTCATTTATAAAAGCGACAGTTAGCAAGCGCTGTGCTCTCGCCCTCGTAAATTGTACCACTTTGCATGGACATTTTTTCGTGCCACTGGCAACGAAACGATCCATACCAAAGTTTGATTCTATCGCCAAAAGCCCCTTCCCGGCTTATTCTTGGAGAAAACTGCCGCTGACCGGCCGCAATTCTTGAAATTCTGGTGATGATAGAGAGAAAATACGTGTAGAATGACAAAGTTTTCTGGCTTTCTAGTACCATGGACTGGGAGGTAGGCACTCATCCTATCCATACCTACAGGAAGCAAAGCCCAGGAACTCACAACGTACGGTCGAGTAGGAGTACGTAGTGTTCCGTGTGAGTAAACGGTTCAGATACCTTCGGTAAGGTAAGGAAGCAGGACAGAAAAAAGATACAGAAAAGAAAACTGAAGGAGGATAGTTCCATCCATTTTTACTGTGAGTCGAGATGAAAATCTCCTGCGGGGATTTGTCGGTCCAGTAGATTTTTTTGATACGGACATTTGAGGCTGAAAAAGTAAACTCAATAACAGCGAAGTGGTACTGTTGTCCAGCTGAAATTTCCTTCTCTCTCTATTTTCCTCTCGCTTCGTTAAGATCATTGAATGGTCGTACATTAGATGAAAGTGGCAACGGCGCTTACTATTCCCCTCTGGATACAACCTTAACAACAGATGAATGCCACAACTCGGCGTATTCAAATGCTAAGGCACAGAGTTAAGAAACTAACAACGCCGCGTTAGTCATAGTATCAGCACTTTCTTCATTCCCTCCACTCTTCAGCGCCCACAGAGATGACCAACAAAACCATTTCCGATCTATTCATATGATAAAATACCAGTTGTAACCCTCTCTCTGGTCCCTTTTCCCATGGTATTTTTCCAAGCTCTTATTTCCTTCCTAATTCCTAGCATCTTTGAGTCTGCCCATGAAATCAACCGAGTCATTGTCTTTTCCGATAACAGAACAAAGTTCTTATGACTGTGTATACTCTTGCCTACAATTTGGCAACGTGAAGCACGTAGGTGTAACCTAAAACGTTGAATCAGCACATGGTTTCAGCATACAGTTGTAGCAAACCTCCGAGAGAGTCATGCAGCCGTGAATTGGAAGTAGTATATAGTCTTTCAGTTCAGATCAAAGTACGTACGTAGGATGTGCAATGAAATGAGCCTTAGGTTTTTTGCCAGAGCCTGGTGAAAATTTTCCTCGTGGCCCACGAAAGGAATCAGAATTGTAATGTGGGGCCATTAGTCGGTCTGAACCTCTGTCGTGTAGTGCCCAAGATACGGTAAACTAGGTCAGTAATACGAAATGGCTAGTATTATAAGGGCGTGCTATCTCCTCTTACCGGCGTTTTCCTGCAAACAAGGGGCAGTTAGGTAAAACTATCTTTGCGACATGCAATAAAGAATGAGCGCAAAGGGAAAAAATTTCCTTGATGGTGCTAATTCGCAAAATAATTAGCCTTTTAGCGGAACCTCTAATTGAGTTCACTTTTGCTCATGTTATCTTCAGTGTAATAACTTGGCATTCCCGTCCCTTAGGTGTGATTCCCAAAAATTACACCACCACGGACACTTTGTCTAATGCAGCTACAATTATGATGACACTCCTATCTTTTGTGGCCGCTATTTGTCTAGGTCTTGGGGGATCACTTTCCGGTGATAGTCTGAGAGTCAGTCATATTTTCTAGAAACGTGTAGCTCCAAACATCGTCGAGAGATCAGTGTTTACGCTCGGTCACTGACTTCTGCCTTGAGTATTTTGCATTTTACCGTCCTGATGTTTCCTCCTTTGTTAGCTCCATCCTGCTAAATGGAGAAAGCAGTCGAGGTCATGAAAGATACTGGAGAAGTTTGCATGATAAACGTGTACTCCTACCTCCTTCTCTCAATTTGTACCCGGGTAAATAATCGCGTCTTTTTTGCTCGACAATAAACTCTAAGTGGAAATGTCGGAAGACTCGATGCACTTGACAAGCGGAGTTGAGAATGAGACTCTTGGAAATAGTGTATCATGCACTTGCCGCTCATTCTCTCCTGTAAAAAATTCCTTCTGAGCCATGGAGATGTGTATCTGCAGCTTAACATGGTTTGCAGTGCGGTGTCAATTGCACTTCCTTGGACAACCACGCTTCATGCAGCAAAACCAGCACAGTTTGCATAAGGGTTCTATGCGCTCAGGAATTATTGCCAACTTGTGAAAATTTCTCGCGATGAACGAAGCACTCAGACAAATGTGCGAAAAATATGAGACACTTACTCGTTTTCCTTGGTAGTTGGAGAGGCTCAGCATATATTTCTCATTTGTTTCCATATGCTTACCTACGTCTACCACTAAAGTGGGACTGTAGCATTGGTGCTCATGCCAGGAGGACAGAGTTTGCTGCGGAGCAAACGGAGGAAAGGAACGAAGGATAAGAAAAGTGCTGTGAAAGGGATTGTTTTTGAGTAAACGCAAAGACAAGAACATGAGCAGTATGAATGTTCAAGCAAATCAAGTGTTTTTATGACTCCCCGGAGGAAGAGGCTTCCAAAAGAAGCAAATTGTGTGCCATAGGTTTTCCCATTCTGCGTTTGAACTTTCATTTCTCCACACATTGATAAAGGGGTATCCATAAAGCGAAACAATAATACATTTATTTCCAGGGCGTCAGTACACCAAGATCCTGGAAAGTAAATTGTTATCCTCGTGCGTCCCGGTCCCGACTGACTTTTGGAAGCTGTCTGCCGTAGTTAGAGCGGGCGAGTGCTTATTTCATCCAACACGTTTGGCAAGAGCATGCCGCATATCACATTCCCCAATGACAGTACGCTACACTGCACTAGTTCCGGTTCCTGCCACCGGAACCATGTGCTTTCTCCAATTGAATGCAATCCAAGTTCCGTCGCAATTATACGTGTGTGCACACACCACAGAAACATGGCCGGGAGGAGAAAAAGCTGGTGTGGTTACCGCCCTTGCTTGTTGTCCTTGGAAAAGTACCTGTTTTATTTATTGACACAGCTAGTGGTCCATGCTCATTGACCGTGATATGCTGGCATCACGAGCTATGTATCTTCCCTTAACTTGTGAGAAAACAAATTCCATAAGAGCCACATCCAACAAACTCCTCCGGCCAAGATCACGTTAGCCCTTTTCTCACCAATCCCTCTCCCTAAACAATCTGAATCTCCGTCATGGGCAATGGTCAATTGACGCTCTTACATGTCAAGAAATAGGGATGTAAACTTTCGGTCATCATGATTTACCTCCTAGAAAACGTCCAATTCTCCAGCCAATTTCATTTTCCTTTACGCTAGCCAAATCCCGCCCTCCAATATCCCTCAGTCGATGCCACAAAATAAACTATTCTTCGTCGTCTTTTCCAGCTTAACCCATGCAATTCTCCCTTACTCTGACAATCTCTCTCCTGCATTTTGCCCAGCTTGCACAATCTCCTCTCCTTGACTCCCACTCTTCAAGACGCTAGAGTCTCGTTTCCTCCGTCCGCTCTCATGGCAAGAGTCACAAATCTTTCGGCTACAGCCGCAGATTTCGCTGCCCGCATCGCATATTGCGTTCGCAATTAATACAATTTTTCCACTCCGTACCTCGTTTTGTTTCCTCCGGCTTCCGTCAAGAAATCAATTCCCAAATCGTTTCGCGCCAAATCCCATCCTTGTATGGGGAACACCAGGGCTGCCAATCCGGCTTGAACGGGCTGGCCTCGGAGCTCGGTGTACTGCTGTACGCAACATAAAGTTTTGCGGCCGTTCACATTCTGTGTACATTATATTTGCATAGTCTGCATTCTGCGAAACGCTGCCAAATCCCTCTACCGCAACTCGGATCAATAATGATCCTTCTACGTTCTTCTAACTATTTCAATATATCATCGCTTCAGTCCCGCCTCCGAAGCGAGACACAAACCCGGTTGCAGTCTGACATGCTGGTCTGACTTTCTGATCTCGCGGATTTTCAAGACACAATAGAAAATTTCCATCCTTGCCCAATTTCATTCCTATTCTTGACTCCGTCCTGTTCTAACCTGATAACACGTTGGTCATTGCAGAACCAAGACGCAAAGCTCATTAGAGCGCAACAGTGTGGTTATGATTACATCACAGATAAACAGGTGGAAAACTCTCTGGCGTGAAATACCTCTGCAAACGTCGCTACAAAGCTGCACTCGGTTAAGCAGACATACTATTCGGAGGGAAAGCTTTGAAAGCGGTGTGCAAAATTGCGCAAAGAGGCGTTTCATTCATCCAGTTCCAGTTTCCAGCCCTGTTGGCAGTCAACACTAAGTACAAGGTTGGAGACTTTCGGAATGAAAAATGCTATGATATGTATGTTGGCACTCAAAGGAGTTTGCAAGTCACTGAGCAGGACAGGGCGCTTGAGACCCAGTTACTTACGGAGCGGAAGAAGTTTCTCCAACCGCCTCTGCTGAATGTACAGGATAACATCAATCACACAGGTTAAAAGCAGCTGGCATTTTTCAAAGGACAGTACCACGGGGGAAGAAGTTATTTCTGCATCCGTCTGCTTGTTTTTAGGGTAGTTTGCAAATTCAAGGCGAGATGAAGGATCGACTTACGTGATAAACACCACGAGAAGATACATGTATGCATCTTCCCGTATTACTACTTTCTCCAGCTCCCAGCTTATTTTCTTCCCCGGGTTTCCTGCACATAAATTCGCAGAGGACGTCACCAAGTCAGCGACCTGCACTGCACAACCTTTCAGGACCAACGAGACTGAAATGATGACAAGGCATTCCATCCACTACCTCTGGAAAAATTCACAGCGTGCCTCACCAAGGGCGAGGGAGACAAGGATCCGGGCCACAATACGAGGGAAAACTAGCCCATATTTCCCTCGGTCGACTTCCTTCAGTTTTAGCTTACGAATCATACGCACAATTGTACACGGGCCGCTACAGCATTAGAGCATTACTTATGCTTTAGGAAAGAAGAAAAGGGATAAGTTAAGGAGCAAAAAATAGAGTTGCGAAGAGCAATGAATATCAATCTTGATATTCTTTTGAAAGTCGAGGCTCGCCGCATGGAATTTTAAGCGCAGAGCCCAAGCCTCATTCAGTGCACGGTGAAAAAGTTTCTTTGTGAGAACCTTTGAATATTAACGACATTCTCGGCTACGGACCAACATCTAATGGTTGTATAGTAGCACTCTTTACTTACCTCACATCCTCAACCACACATAAACATGATCCATCCAGCCTTGCTCACATGTTTCATCATTCCCGAAATTATTGTACACGCTCTCCCACTTATCTGCCACTAGTGCCGGTCCTTTCTCCAGCTTCCTCCTCCAGGCTCTTCTCCTCTTTCTCACCTCCGCCAGCATCATCCATCCTGCTTCCAACCCTTTTACCTCTCGTATTACACCATATGTGAGTCACAAGCCCTTGCTCCCTCATATGGAATCATTTCCTGGCTACTCATCTCTCGCCCATCTCCTCTTCTCGGAACAACATCCTAATTTGCTAGAGCTCATGCCAACATCCTCCACGAGCAAACATCTCCAAGTTGTGTATGTACCCTTCCCATGTAAGTCCCTTTGATTTGATTTCCGTTGTTTTAAAAAATTTCATGCACCGTCCAGAATGTGAAGAAAGAGCAGAACAAATGCGCCGAGCTTAGTCTCCACATTGAAAATTACGTAGGAGCAACTTCAAAGTCTCTTCCGCACTACAGGGATGAAGAAATGAACCACAACGTCCACGTCTCTTCAGAACGTAAACCCTTCATCCTCTTAAAGGATCATCCTTCCGTTCCTTGCATGACAACAAGCCGGGCGGAAATCCAACTTGTGTCGTCTACTCTTTACCGGCTTACCCCTCCATCCACTCCAGATATCACTAACAACACCGCCCACTAAAAAGAATTATCTCGCCTCGCTGCTGAAACGCTGCACGCTTTAAATTCTATATTTCACTCCCCGTGTATTTCCCTCGCTCTCAAGCACCACCGTTGAGCACGCCGTGCCACTACAGTCCTCCAACCTACCCTCATGCTTTCTCCCAGCAGCCGAAACCAAGTTTAGCCTACCTTGGGTGAATACGAAACTAGTGTGGAAAATGTACGACATACATTTTTAACATGCTTGTTTTTGAAATCAGTTTCCTAACCTGACCGCTGGAAGCCAGGGCGAATACATCCAGAGAGCTAACCAAAAACACGCTCATCATTTCAAAAGTATTACGGATTTCCATAGGCTGTGGATTTTATCCTGCAATATATGGCCGAAAGTGATCAAAGAAACATGAACTCGGAAACTTGCTCATGTATCAGGAAAATTCCTCTAGCGGGTGGAGGACAACCCAGTAATATCCGATAGTTAATTAAGCGGCCCGATGTAATCCTGCTCAGACGATTCGCTTTTAGCGGTTCCCATGTACATGGTATGATGCCCAGGACGGACCGCATTCTTCCACTGAAATCCCTCATGACGTCTTTCCTTCACAATACAAACAAATCGGGTTCCACACGTACACACAATAATATTAATCGAATCAGGGTCTCAGCCCCAATACTCCATGTGCTGAGCACACCATCCGATTTCCTAATCCGACCTATTGTCTTCAATATTTGCCTTGTAAAGGGCGCATAAAATTAGATTTTTTTTCAGTAACGGTGAAATATGTACAAAATTCAATAAGAATGAAACTGACCTTTTCATTCTGTCGAGTATTTGTGTAATATGTAGGCGTATGATATGCATAAACATAGGATAGCTTGAATTGAGGTGGGTTGTCAAGGCGTTCCCGTGAACAAATGAAAATACCTACTGTACAAACACATTTACATTCGGTTCCATCATTGTTTTAAGCGTACTACGAAGGAGGACCAGGCTACACACATGGGATGGTGACAAAACTAAAATAATTCAGTTTCAATGTCTGCACTGCAGCTTAACAATACCGGTTCAGTGCTGTTTGAGATCATCGTTAGTTCGTTAATTGTAGGATTTAAGCGTCTAATCTAGGGTGCTAACTAAGATTTCAAAGTTAAATGAGCGTGTTGGAGGACTCGAGGAAACTCATACTGAAGCCGGCAAGTTTTAGCACAAAAAAGATATGAAAAAATTTAGGATTACTACAAAGCTCTTATGATCCTTTGCATAGGAGGCAAGACATCATTTCAAACTCCTGGTTCGCAGAAAGGAACCGTCGACGGCCTTGTAGTCTCCAGCTCTTGTAGAAACCATTGCGGAAAATATGGCTTGCACGCAGTTGAGGCGGATTTTTGGCATGAAGAGTAAAATAACTTTCGCAACTTAATGCTGATTCCAACCTCGGTTCAGCCACCCGATGAGCTGGATCGCGAAGCTAGAGGTTGGCCAACTTGCAGTCGATTCTACTCCTCCGCTATCTTCCTCTTGTGTATTCTGATATGTAATTCCGCCTCTTATACTTTACTATAAAGACGCGCGATCGGCAAAAGAACCGAAAAAGATTCCTGCCTCTTTCACTTCTATCCATACAATCCGATTACAAGGACAGGAGCGATGCTGAATCAAAGTACCCAAATCCGTTTCCAGTTAGCTGTTGGTTCCTTGCCAAAATCATGAAGAATGCTATCCGGCTGAAACCATACCATTTCTCAAATCTCAAGTGAAAGCAGTCCACTGAGAAAGATGACGATAAGGAATCATTCAAGATTCTACACTTCTTTTGAATACCATTTTTCTTTTACTCCAATGTCCATATATCTTTTTGAACCATTTTGACAGTCACCCGTTACTCGGCTCTGTACTCGCCGAAGTCGATCCCGTTCTAACTTCCATCAAAGATTCTCACAAGAGCCGACCAGGTTACTTGTGCTTTCTCCTCGTACAATATTTCATTTGACACTGTGTTTCAATAAGAATTCAGCCTGCTCACTCCACAGAGGAGAAAGTGCACATTAGACGCATATTCAGATTGGTCCTTTTAAAAGAACATATTTTCACCGCTGCATACACTGTGTTTCAATAAGAATTCAGCCTGCTCACTCCACAGAGGAGAAAGTGCACATTAGACGCATATTCAGATTGGTCCTTTTAAAAGAACATATTTTCACCGCTGCTTGATCCTTGGCCATCAAGCGTCAATGCTGCAACTTGCTTCAGAGTAATGTGAGTAAATAGAATTTAGTTGATATTGACTAACGCTGTATCTTTTTTTAACCTATAGCCTCAAATATCCGTTTCACAAAGTTTGTATCGTGTCGTGAGTCATAAATTGTAGCTATGAATACATGTGTTTCGATTTGAGAACAGAGATACCTGTACAAAGGACATGCTCTCATGCATGCTCGTCTTCTTCTAGATTGTACGTATTCAACCCCCACGATTGTGCTCCATTGGCCTCAATTGCAGAATTCAAGCCTTCTCAATTCTGCCCATTGAAACTCTTCAAACAAGAGGATTTCAATTGCCCCAAACTTGCCTCTTTTAGGGCATCAAAGCCTCTGCTGCTCCGACTCCCGTGTTCACATGCATGTTTCGTGGTCCTTATGCATGTTTTGTGACAAACAAAAAGATATTTTCCTTTCAACTTTCCCACTAACTAACAATCAAATACAGAGGATGAGGACGAAAACTATAACTAACTTGTAAGTTGCTACTACGCACCGGCTGGAAACTGTGCCAGATTGCCATATATAACTGGCCTCAACTTCCCAGCCGCATCTTCAGGCGTCTTCTCTAACTTGACACTTGAAGGTACATCTACGAAATTGCTGTGGGTTGAGGTGAGCGAAGTTGCGAGTCCCAAGAGACTCTACCTTCATCAGCAACGAGGCCGTTTTTCCTTTGATACTTTTTGAATATATTTGCGCAAAAATTTAGGCCAAATTACTCCATTTACATGGCTTTAGGTACTAGTTCCTCGGAAGCTATTCGCGTAAAATTCAACTTTCATCCCTGTAAGCACAGATACCTAAGTTTCCTCAGGATCCATGACCTCAGGGTTGGGAAGCGTACTTGGTGAAACTGAAACATTCATAGTGATTCTCCGCGCTAGGAAATTCCGCTCACGTATCCTTTATGACCATTGCGAAGCTGGCCGTACTGGCCTCACGAAGGACTCTCTGAGTACGCCGCATCACACTACAGTAGCCTTCGTTCTGTGGCAAGATGTGATTCAGAACATTCTCTGATCAATGCTTTCTTACCAAAGCCTCTGCATCTCTTCCACAACGTACACTTCCATAAAAGCACGAGCCAGCAGAGTAAAAAACGGGGATAGCTCCAGGATGTGACACTAAAAAGTCGTCTCTTCGTCGCCAATCACAATCAATAGCAAAGGCGTTGTACATATTTGCTTTTTGTATTGAAATTCCAGAACCAGTAGCCAAACAGCTTCTTTACCGACCCGACTGCACGGGAGTTGGAGCATGGACAGAATCAAATTAATTAAGAGTTTCAGTGTATTATAATTTGATTAAAAATCTAATTTCTACTCTGTAAAACTTTTACGCGAACGCTGCAGTTTTGAAGCGAGTTACTTTGATCTTTGATTGTGATCCCATTTCGTTACTAGGCCTCAACTGAATCAAGTGAGTCACAGTGAGGAAGCTTATCTTCGTTCGTTAAAAGTTATCGACCTACCTTTTATCATGCTTGCACCTTCCACCCTCAATCATCAAATTCTTGGCCACTTCTACCTTAGTGTCCTCCTTAATGCATCAGGGGAATACTTGTGAAGGGCGTCAAAACCATAAGGAATTACATCAAAAAGGTTGAACATGTTTTTAAGTTCTTGAACGTGCCGCGAGTCTTAAGAAGTGACAATACCTTGATCTTATAAAGCCGTACAGGCGAACCAACACCCTTATTGGCGAGGGAAGACTAGTCATCGGTGCCATCGGGGAGAGAAGTCCTCAGCCATCGGTGCAACTCGGGTTTTGTCAGAGATGGTAAAACGTAAGAGTAAATTCAGAATTGCCACAGGATGCTAAATACTCTGGCCATTGCTTGAATAAGTCAAAGAATGGCTGAGTGAAGAGTTAAACGTGGGGAACTAATGGTGGAATCCGATCAAGGTTAGAAAAATCTCTTGCTACAAAGATTAAAGAATGTGGATGAGGACTTCAAGCTGCTTATAGCTCCATATTCCGACCATTACATATTCTGAAGGTTTGGCACGAGCATGGGAGGCCAAAGCGATGCTTTGGTCGAACAAGGAACTCGCAGATGTATGTTTTCATCTTATTGAGAATCTTCAAGTTTTCTTCAAGGGTAAGCTGAGAGGAATTCCGTTTCGATGTTTCGAAAATCCCGACGTGTGCTACAAGGCGAACCTATGGAAACTATGCACTTGTGGGAATGTTTCACAGGTATTTAAACAGGGTTGCGAACAGAGAGCACCCCTTGCCATTACCAAATGTGCAGAAAAGCAAATACGTTGACAAAGGAGTGTCATTTGTTGTGAGGAGTGCGGTTAGAAATCAAGAGAGTGTGGATAAGAAAGATTGCAAGAAATATAATATACGGGCAGAGAAAGCCGTCGTAAGAAGAGATGGCACAAATAATAGCTTTGGAGTTGAGCCACATCAAAGACGATATGATTGAGAGAAAGTTAATTTTCCAACCCTCAAGAGATCCGTATGATGAAAAGGAAAAGGATTCGTCTTTCATGCCTTATTGGATTTTTCCCAACGAGAATGTTACTTTCCTTTATGATGCGCGAAAAAACATAATACACATTTCCGTCATGCCTTGCTTCCCCTCGTACACCCGTTGTGTCGAGGACACAAGAGAAATGTCTGATAAGTTCCAAGCCAACTACTCCACGTAATCCTCCTCGGCTCTTGATAAAGCCATCAAGAGTACGACAGCGTCGATGGAGGTGTCTGTACATATCCCTTTTTTTTTTTTACAAAGTCCCATTGTCGAAAAAACACACAAGCCAGCTTGTTCCACCATTTCACGTCAATTTATGAATCAAAAAGCTAACAGCACTATCAATTGCACACACAGTCGTGGAAAAAACAGCAGACTCGACTCAGCAAAAGGAATGACTTGAGAAAGGAGAGAGTTCCTGCACTGTCGTCATGACTTTCACTCCGCGTCCAATCTTCCCGCTGGCTTAAGACTCAGTTTCCTTTCTACGAGAGGTAACTTGCTGAGCGATGGCAAGAAGAAGAATTTCCAGCAATGAATCCATCTTTATCAAATGGTCCTTACTGAATCACCGTACTCATCTATTTCTCTGATGTCATCAACTACAAAAATTCACTACGATACACAGACTATACTTTCAGTCTGTATTCATTCATATTCATCATTTTTGCTTCGTGGAATTGCCGAGTCATAACAGGACCGATTTCTAAGATTGATGTGTCCCATTTGCCACGATAAACTGGCTTACCTTTTTGATTTCCATCTAGCATAGTTTACGCTTTATGCAACTCACAAGCGGAGATATCAGTTGGGAGAGACTTTGAAAATGATTGGCTTTGCTTGCATTCTGGAATGGGCTCCTTGATCCTTCCGAGGGAGGACACGGGGATTTATACGGCTCTACAAAAGCACTTGCCAATTGCCCTCAGCACAAACAAAGAGCCCGTTGATGCGCCTCCCCTCCTTAAGAGGATTGCTTAAAACGGTTATAATAGTCTAATTTAGTCCAAGGGCATTATTCAAATGAAATTATTTACTGATGATGTGTAACTTGAACAAGTCAAAAGTCCATTATTGCCTTGCCAAACTTTCTCCATCACGCAGCGGTGGAATGCAGGGAGGGGAAGAAGAGAATATTGGAATTCGCCTATGAATTCAAGAATATATTAGGAGAAAGCACGGTTGCTCCAGAGAACAGTTAGGACTTAGAGTGCTACAGAAATTTATGGTTTACACGCTCCAAAGGCGCACCACGATCATCATCATGCTGTGGATTTACGAGCGCTCGAGCCCGAGAAACAAGGCTCCTTCTTTATAGCATTCTCTGTCTGCTTAACAGCTAATCACAAGTTGGAGGACACCACAATAATAACTATACGCCAAATTATACACGCTCCAATAGCTTTTCTGTAATACGAACTCCTCTCCTTCCAATTTTTCACTTTCTCCACTCTGGAAAATTAAGTCTCTTTAAACTTATTCCTATCTTGGCTTCCATGCTGGATGGATGGTGCACTGCCTAATGAACAAATACTTTACAAATTCGACAGCAACTTTTTCAAAACACCACAAACTCTATGCACTTCTTCCCTCGTAGAAAGCAATAGCGTATGCATGTGGCAACTTTTACAAAAATCAGTCAGTTTGACTCCAAATGAGAAAACGCAACTTGTTACCCAACAACAGCACAGTGAGCATAAGGGAAGTTTTTTTAAATCGTCTGCTCAGCTTCATAAATAAATTACCTCAGGAAATTTCTTCCCCTCAAACTCCTCATCTTTCTCGTTAACGACAGCAAGGTTTCTATCTGTACTTTATAGCTATAGAAAGATGTAAATCGCACTTACTTGTTCTGGAAAGCTTGAACGCATCACGAGTATCAATAACATTTGCGTATGCCTGGAGCTCAAACTTTTTGCTGGAATTCGTATTATGTGACATCAAAGCATATTTGAAGGCCGTTTGAACTTGCGTAGTTCCCTCGTCAAAAATCGCTCCTGGAAACAACAAAAAGTTGATTGCATTACTTTGGAGGAAGTTGCCTGAAAGTCAGGATCGGGAAACAAGGCAAAATCACAGTCTAAGGTTCAGTGTTGATAAATATGCATATTTTGCGTCTGAAAAATCCATTCCCGTGGAAAGTAAGCCTGGACCGGCCAATAGTGAAATTTTAAACTAATGAGAAACCTGGCCTGTGATTCCAGGAAGAATTTTGGACTGAAAGCCTCTCCAGTTAGAAGGCCGTTTGAACTTGCGTAGTTCCCTCGTCAAAAATCGCTCCTGGAAACAACAAAAAGTTGATTGCATTACTTTGGAGGAAGTTGCCTGAAAGTCAGACTCTGGAAACAAGGCAAAATCACGGTCTAAGGTTCAGTGTTGATAAATATGCATATTTTGCGTCTGAAAAATCCATTCCCTTGGAAAGTAAGCCTGGACCGGCCAATAGTGAAATTTTAAACTAATGAGAAACCTGGCCTGTGATTCCAGGAAGAATTTTGGACTGAAAGCCTCTCCAGTTGCAACAATATTTATGAAAGTATATGCCGACTTTTTCTCTCTCGTGAGTTATCTCTGGTTCGCAAGCGTATTTTGCAACCTCACTTCATATTGTGAATGTAAACAAAAACATTTACTCAGCGAGCCCGGTTCATGTTTCCGGAAACCAATAGACGGGTATCACAAGCTCTGGTTTGTTGAGCGGGCGGGGTTACTCAGCGTGGAAATGCCCAGCATAAACACTTGGGTTGTTTGAAATTGACAAATTTTGTTGAGCGGCTCCCTTCTTACAAGGACATTGAACTAACAAGGTTAGAGCTTTACGGATTTTAAAGTATATTGCGTTCCTCCATTGTCTAAAACCCTAGAGTTTGAGTAATGAGCTTAAGCTTGCTAAAAGTGAGCAAGGGTTTGCGGCTCATTCACCATTGGGAGTGAAGAGGACCACGGAATAGATACTAGTAGTTCGGCTTTTCCTTTTAATCAGAGACTTGAAGCCTATCTCTCTCTTTTCAGATGTTGCTCCACGCTTTGTTTTCTCATTGCCGCTATTCTTGCTACGTTCTAGGAAATTGAATCAATTTCCAAAATGCTGAGTCTTTTCTCTTCTCGGATCACATCTCGTGTTTTGTTTCCTGCTCCTGAGAGCACCGCCCACTGGTACAATCAGACTTTCACCCAACGACATCCTCCATAGAACAACACCAGTTCATATTCTCTACCATTCCAACTTTCCTTCACCTGCTGGATTCCAATAAAAGCAAATTACCTCGTCGTGGCAGTTGACTTTGGCTAATTTGTGCACATGCGGTGATCAATTTACTTCCTTCCAAGCACGAGGTCTTAGCCAGACATCTGCCGAATGTAAAAACAAGCTTTTGCTAGGCATCTTAACAATAAAAGCAAATTACCTCGTCGTGGCAGTTGACTTTGGCTAATTTGCGCACATGCGGTGATCAATTTACTTCCTTCCAAGCACGAGGTCTTAGCCAGACATCTGCCGAATGTAAAAACAAGCTTGTGCTGGGCATCTTACGTTCCTGACCCAGTGTAGGAAATAATTTCTCTGACAAGCAATCGCACCACCGCATCTCCGTGAGTAAGTCAACCAAACCGTAAAAGATTCAAACGTATGGTAACTGCTTCTAATTTGAGACATTTAAATAAGCCTTTGCTGGTTTTGGCAGAGAAAACTATTTTCCGCCCCTGACGATTGCCAAGGAAGAATTTTACAGGGAAGTTCTTCTGTTACATGTTTCTTCATTCACACGGTGCTCATCTATGTACCGCGTCCATGTAACGCAGATTGACGATTGTAACTGATAACATTGAAACTTAAACGTCATGTTCTCTGATTCCTTCACCCTTGCTCCAATCTGCTTTTGTGTGCACCAAGCTTATTATGCGATGAAACAAGTGGGGGTGGCAGAGTTAGACATCTGGGGGATTGGCTAAGGATGTCGAAGGAATAAATGTTTTAGCTTCACTGGGACATTCTGGTAAGGAAGGCCTAGCATGGGAGAAGATGCAGTGATGACACTACATCCGGTAGAGCAGGATGGAGAAAAGAGGACTATGTAAGACCAGGAGGAGGTGTATGAACTGTGGTCATAATTCATAAGCATAATAATAAGGCGACGTGTGAGAGAGTGTCAAGCTCGCCTTCATTCTTCTTTCAAAGGACTTGGGGACCGGCCTTGGGACATTCCCAAACCATGGGACAAACAGGGAAACATGGAGCGGACGACGACGATGAGAGTGACTGACTGAGTGTGAGTAAAAGGGAAAGTGGTGTTCTTTCAAAATTGGATTAAATGAAAGGCCTACTTCTTTTTCTCATCTTTCTCGCTTCTTCCAAACGCTTGCTTTCCTCTGCCTTCAAACTTTTAACTTTCGCTCTTTTTCTTCTCCAAGCTTTTCCCTCTTTTCACCACCATCTCATGCTCCTGTCTTCACTTCTTTTCTACTTGCACCACACTTTCCCCAATACTTCCCTCCTTGTTGTTAAACTATTTTCTGCGCCCTTCGCGGATGCTCTTGGATTTCCTCAGTCATTGTTTCGGCATCACTTTCGCTCAATTCGCTACCCATGCACGGATCGTACCGCTTTCATGGATATTTACCCCGCTGTTTTTCGATCAGTCGGTGTAAAATCCACACTCTCCCATCTCCGCCTTTTGCTACACGGTCTTTACTCAGTGCCGAAATCTAGAAGCTATTCACTCAAGCACAAGCTTTTTCATATAAATTTTAATGTGCATCTTCTCCATCTCATTTTTAACTTCATAAACTCCAGAAACGTGCACCGGTGCGAACATATCCTTTCACGCTTACTTAAACTGACTCAACACTCTTATGATCGTCATTTCACTGTCTTGTTCCTTCTTCTTCACTCCTTATGATCTTTGAAATGATGATAAAATATTTTTCACCATGGGTCATAACTTGTCCACCGCGAATTCAGCGAGATAACTGAACTCATTAAACATGCTTGCAATTTCGGGTCTGAAAAACTGATTTTCAATTCATCTCAACGAAAATGCACTATGCCCTTTTAATGTTACTTTTGACTCTTTGCGAACGATGAAGAGTGAAAAATCCACCGCTCAAAGCCTACCTTACCCATATTTATGTTCATGCATTAAATTCATTTTTTCATGTGCTGGTCTTTCGAACAAACCTTGACACATTTAGCATGATTACTGCCAGCTTTGTATGTCACATTTTGAAAATACAACTCCATCGTGATCGCATTTTTGTATTTTCATTGTATCCTGAACTGGATTTCAGAGTCCTGAATGGTCTATAGCTCCACTGATAGATTTCAGTCGGAATACACACTTGCGTGTTCAAGGATTTTCCGTGTTTGTTTCTCAGGTAAAATCCTTGTAAGAAGAAGTTACGTCATATTTCAGGTAAAAGTGGCGAAACAAGTCCAATCATAAAATATAGTCCATCTTCTTTGTTATTTCAGATTGTGACAATTTGGATTCAAACTCGCAGATCCCAGCTTTTTAGAGATTGGCAACGTGAAATGCATAAACTTTCCTGGCAATTTTATGATCGGTACCAAAAATATTTTTATTTACGGGGACGGCCTTCTCACAGGTAAAGGTAACTGTTCATCCCATAGCAAATGTCGTGTTATTTTTCTCATCGCTAAAACTTCCCCCAGCCATATTTTTCCAGGCTTGATATCTGCAGAAGTGTCGACGCAAGGTTCTACAGGTAAGACACTTGTTTCAAAGAGCAATCGCGACTGGCAATCAAACTAACGGATGTGAATCCTGCCATAAAGTTCGTACATCTATCGTAATCAGCACGGATCAAGGAACGACAAATCTAGTCGTAAAAGATACTCACCAATGGCAATCTTCTCAGACGGATTCGTAGAAGTACGAGGGATTTGGAGCAATGGAAACAAAACAAGCAGCGTCTGGAGCGCTGCCGTTGAGCGAACAGGAGACCGCATGCTGCTCAGCTGATGGTACTTGCAACTGTTGTTAACCCGAGAGCTGACTACGAAAGTTCAGCGAACCTTAACCTTTTTTAGAGATTTCGAAGCATTGAAGTGACCATTTCAGAATTTCAGCCTATAAATCATGAGAGGTACCAATTAATTAAACACTGAGTAATGCACTTGGTCGACTACCACACAAATCCAAGCGTTCCACTCTCAGCACCATCCAATCTTTTCATCTGTCGTGTGCGTGACACTAGGGTTTTAACGATACAGTTTCACTTAGGTCTTCTTTCTTGAGTCCCATGAGTTTCTTCACATGGTACTTAGTTTCAATTTCCTCCACACTAGTCCCTTCTCATTAACCATCAGATCTTGTGTCAGGCTGCCACACGTTCTTATCCCGATGGAGGCCATTGCATTCCTACATTGCAGACTGTATCGATATCAACCAGACCACAAAGGATAGATTCGTGCCTCGACGGACGCATCTGAGAGCACTAAGGTTTGCATTAACTGTGTTGTTCACTTTAAATTAAGCTCTCTTTCAGTAAAAAACAACTGGTTCACACTGCAGTATAAATCTTTTATCAAAGAAATCCTCCTCTGGACCTGGACCATACACCGTTTGTTTGGGGACATGCAACCTTATCCATTAGGCACAATAGGTCGTAATAGTACCTGGGTATTAAAAAAGCACATTCACCCCTACTCATGATTTATAAATTCTAAATTCTATTTTTTCCGGCGAATATTTAACTGTACTGCCCTGCTGGTATCCGAAATTTTCCCGTCTCGGCGGATAAAACTTCTAGCCTTGCAACAGGTGTAAGTGTAAACGAGTCTAACCACCCAAGTGGCCAGTTGTGTTGTTCTGCTCAGCCACAACTAACTTTGATTATATTTTGCACAAAATCACCTCTCGAGTATTCACTAAGCTCACAGACGCGGTGCAACACCAAATACAAAAACGTTGACGGGAGTCGTTACATGACGCTAGATCGCTCAAACATTTCATGCCGTTCCTATGCGGCATCAGTTTCCCTCTTCATCCCGATTCCACTCCTGAGCATGGAGAAAAGATCTCTCGCTGGGATGATTCCGCTGCCACGACTGCCGAGATGCGGTGAGATGTTCCTGCTTTTCAGCTTCTTTCCCTCACCACACAACCATGTTCTCTTGCTGCATTATATCTGACTGGTGTCATATGACCCCTTGCTACGATCTGCCGGTAGAGCAAGTTATTCCTTACGGAACCAAAAGAACACCGCAAGTTTCCATGACATCTGCCCTATGATATCCTGGTTGTGGTGTAATTGTCTCTTGACTAACGGCAGTTAACCGAAACAGCATACAGCTTGTTCTGATCATCTGAATTGATATCTCAAGAGGTACTCCACCCAGCGTAAGTATTGTCTAAAAGTGCGGTAACGCCATAATTACTATGAAGAAGCAACACCAGTATTTAATGCCCTACGACATGGGACTGCAAAGTTATGATAATGAAAGAGCTTCACGTGCTTGAGTGAGTGATCATCGCGTTTGCATGCCAAGTCTTCTCATTACTATAAAAGTCTTTCTGTGTCCACCTATTAATTTTGAATTATGAACGAGCTGCAAAGGTGGAGAAAGTCAGCAATGGTGAAAGCACAGCTTTATTTGGTATGTGTGAGTCTGTGCTGCCATCTCTGAATGAGTTTGAAACAAGTCCATTTTGAAGTCTGCAGACCGCGATTTACATGTTTTTCTTTAAAGCGAAAATATAAAAATGTTTCTCTAGAATTCCTTACACGTGGTTAATTTAAATGTAATTGATTTAGATGGCATCATTGCTAACTTGATTTTTAATTATTGCATGTAGAAAACCAAAAAGTAGTGATGATGCAGGTTCACTTCGTGCGACCAGTCCTGTGCTCACAGATTCGTGACTGAATTGGCAAGGCTTTAACAGTGAATTGTTATGGTTCAGTTCATCACTAGGTGGAACACATCATTTCTCAACTTTTGAGACCTCACAATGAATACGCTACTTGGTTTGGCTAGTCGAAAACTGGTGCCCAATGTGCTACGTTGTCAAAGCACCCAAGAAATCCACTCAACCTGTCACTGCTTCAAAGCCCTTGGATCATCTGTAGTTCATCGCGAAGCTCGGATGCTCAAGAAGCTGATGACTGGATCAAACAAACCCAAGTGAGTAGTACTTTTGTTACGTTTTTATGTTAAGCTTATTAGTGGATCAGTGGCGAAATAGCAGCCTGATTGATGTGTTTTGGGATTGGAGGCAGCAATTATTTAAATGATTAATGATGTTGCAGGAAAAAATTTTTTACTGTTGATCAAACTTCCGGGAAATTGTTTAAGGAGTTGCAGTTCCTGAATACCATCGCTGAGAAAAATAAAGGTCCTACTAATAGAACTCTGAAGCGCATCCGGGTTCTCAATACTGTGTTTGCCGAAAAGGTCACAAGCGTTTTGTCCACGGGCGAGTTGGGAGATGGATTGATGGACCTTGGTATTTATATCACTAGAATCCAAATCTCCAGCGATTTTTCTCGGCTTCAAATATTCTGGGATCTCCCTATAAAGAGTGAGTGCTCGTCTGATGAAATTCAACAAAGGTTGGACAAAGTAAGCGGTCGGTTGAGGCATGTTTTAATCACGATGAGGTTTATGGGATTGGTTCCTCCCGTGGAGTTCAAGCGAGATCCGGTGACAGAAAGTTTAGCAAAAATTGAAGAAGCACTGAAGAAAGTAGAACCCGACTTGGTTGCTAAAGAGGATGAATATGAAACCGCTGCTAGTAGCTTGATTCGTACTCAAGTCGACCAAGATGGGGAAGGAAATCCAAGGGAGGATTTCATTCTAGAGGAAACAGTTGAAGCTGTTCTCAAAGCTCCAGAGATGAGCAACCAGATTTTGGGAATTAATCACGCAAGAATAATGAGTCATGTAAGTGCAAATGCGTAAAAATATTTGTACAAAGAACATAAGAGCTTCAGATAAGTAGGAATTCATGGCGCACACTTGTGAGCATGTTATTGAGGGTTTTTTCCTTTTTGCAGATTCAAGATTCACTTTTACGTGCCTCTCGAAGGAAACAAAAGGAACCAGAGAATGTCGGCAGCATGTCAGTAGTCTCTAAACAGGAAATGGTGGATAAGTCCTATGATCACACAGGCCCGAGTTAAGGCGTTCTTGGATCATGTGGAACAGCAGCGCAAAGACAAACTGAGGATAGCCAAAGCTTCAAGTACGGCCAGAATGGAGAGAGATTACTATCTGGCTGAGCAGATTGAAAGATTTAAAGAATATCAAGATTCGCTCAGTTATAAAGTTAGTTCGAAAGAAGAAGATGATTATTTAGATGAAGATTTTCAAGATTGTGAAAGCATGAAGTGAATTGTTTAGTGAAGTGCTTCACCGTGAAATAAAAAAATAACTTTTCGGATTGAATAAATTCTGTTCAATCCGTGCTATTTAATACCCCATTACCAATTGTTAGAGCGAATGGGGCGCTTGTCGAGCCCCCCCATCTTAATACCAACGATAAGAAGGTGAACACACAAGGTTGCCAGAGTCAATACCTTACAATTAAAAGTCAGCCTAGCTGCCCTTAACACAGAATTGCATTTTTGCAAACGTTCCCAATTGCCTTAAAATTGAATGAGCGAGTGGACAGGAGCATCGATATTTTTCCGACCATCCAGGCCATCTAATTCCATTACAACTAGACATCCGGCGATGTCGCCACCAACTTTCCGAACCAGTCGTAGAGCTGCAGTCAAGGAACCTGTTTGTTGTTATGAACGCCAGTTTTGTATTAGTAGCCAAGCAAACCGATTTTGCTGCATTAATTACAGCATGTCTAAAAATGTCACATATCTTACCGCCTGTTGCCAGTAAATCGTCAACGAGAAGTACCCGCTGTCCTTTTCTAATCCCACAGTTTTGCATTTCGAATGTATCCTGTTGATAAATTGTACGTAAGGCGTTGTATAATTGCAATCTCTCACGCAAAATGGGCGTAGCGCAACAACGAAATAGTATTTCATACCGTCCCGTATTCCAAAATAAATTCTTCGCTGGAGATTTCTCCAGGTAGTTTTCCCGGCTTCCTTATAGGTACAAACCCAACCTTCAACTCCGCAGCAAGCATGGAACCAATAATAAAACCTCTTGATTCTAATCCTACGATCACCTCAACATTTGGAATGTTAGTCTTCGTGTATTCAACTAAGACAGATTTCAACTCCTGAAGTATTGCCGGATCCTGTAAGTAATGGAAACATGTCTCTGAAAAAATCATAAAAAGACATTAGTTTGACATCAGGATTTCAACGCTAATCAAATCAAAACGTCCTTGTTAGAGCGCATAACGTTTTATTTTTAAGCACCTGAACAATATTCCAGGCTTAGGGAAGTCTGGATAACATTTCACCGCTTCTTTCAACTTTGCCAGTCTTGCCTCCATGGTGACCTTGCTGTCTTCACCAAACAACAGTACTGGTTAGAAGTTACTAGGAAAAGTTCACAAAAAAATTGATTCACTAACGCTTAAACATAATGTTGAAGCTAATGTCCGTTAAGCTCGGAAACTGATGCTCTAAAGAATTTGCTTACTTACATCCTTTCAAGAGTTTCTGTTGGCACTGCTACTCATCCCAGATTCGCTCTTCATCGATTCGTCTTTTCCATGAAGCAAACCCTTAAATTTACTAGTGACTTGTATCGGTAATACGTAAGTTATCAGGTTCTTGGTTCTACCTCCTGCATCTAATTTTCTAATCTTAAGCACAACTGTGACAGCTTTGCCTGCAGTATGCTGCATGTTGTCCCTTGCCTCTTCAGACCATCACCGCAGCTACTAGACCATGTAAGATAACATGCATCCAATGAACAGAGATTCATCTTCCTGCAATACCCGCACAAGATGAAGCTATCACAGGAGTACAGCCAGACTGATAATACACATGATTTGTTAGCCACAAGTTGACATTTTTAAACGGTTTTGCTTAACGAGAGAGGCTTTTGCAAAATTACAGCAGTTCCGTCACATCTTTTGACGGTAAAAAGGAGAGTTACTTAAGCTGTAGTCCAACAGGTAATGCCCCAACAGCTCATTTGTATGAGTGTAAGAAACTGAAGATTCGGCGTCAGGGATACTGGTCTTAATGTGTTGTTGAACGTCCGATTTGCTGGCAAACCGGTTAAATTGTTAAAATTAGGAGTACCATCTGAACGTACCCCGATCTTAACCATGTCTTCTTGAGTTTTCTGTCAACAAGTAATTCTTACACTTCCTCTTTGTACGTGCTAGTTGCCAAAATCCTCGTGCCTTTCATAATTAACATAATATTTGAACAGTCCCGTACGCATCATATGGTGTTCCAGGCAAAAAGGCTTCACAGCAGTCCATCCCATTGCTGATTCAATTCATTCATTCAGGCTGGCACGGCACATAGCACATTATATAGTTGCCAAAATCCTCGTGCCTTTCATAATTAACATAATATTTGAACAGTCCCGTACGCATCATATGGTGTTCCAGGCAAAAAGGCTTCACAGCAGTCCATCTCATTGCTGATTCAATTCATTCATTCAGGCTGGCACGGCACATAGCACATTATGGGTTACACACATGATTCACCATTCAAGGGAAGAGGTTCACGTGTAGAAGGTATTGCACTATGAAAAAATAAGCTTGTGTTGCAGCATTTTGTTTGCCGGTGAATCCAACATTTAAGCGAAGAGTTTTTTTCAAAATTAAAATTTTGGTACGTTCTGAGTTTCTGTATTGTCTTTTTAATTTAAGTGAGCGAAAAAGCCGCATGATGATGGGATTGAAATTATTGAAATAAAAATAAAAAAGGAAAGGTTTGATTTCTACTGAATATTTTCACCTCCGTCTTCTCATAGTTACAACATCGTATTTTTTATTTACAGCAATCAAAATGGCCACTTTGAATACCTTAAGGGCGAACTTCAAAGTCGCGGAAGGACTGCTAACAGAAATTGCTACCCGTGTAAGTAACATGTTCATGTTCTACAATTTTTGTTGACGTTTTTGCTTTTTTATCTATCCGCATTGCACAAATGTATTTAGGTCCTTTTTGCCTTCAAATCAGGAAAAGTTGATATCTTTTATTTCTGCTGTAATGTTAGGTTAAAGATGCAGTTCCAGGAGAAGAGCTAGACAAAATACGGATGGCGAACAATGAGTTGAAAAAAGAGATCGAGAAACTGACTGAAACTTTAACCATGATTGAAGTCATGAAAGGCCAGGAGCCCACTTATGTAAGATTTATTTGAGTTGAATATGACTTGGCATCCCATTTTATATGTTGCTAATGTAAACAGTACGAACAAGCTGCTTAAGGATTTGCATCCGGGCATTTTCTTATTAAACATGAGCCCAAAAGGGTTTCTGCAGTCTCGTTATTGTACTACTATGAGGAAGACTTTAACCGACTATAACAGTCATTCTAGGTCTGACTTACAATAACTATTTAATGATGACTTTATTTCTTTCAGTATTTGAGCTACATGACACCATCCGGAGTAAACGTATGCAGTGCGAAGGTTGATGATGTTCCGAAGGCTGCGCCTGCAGAAATCAAACAAGAGCCTAAAGCCCCAGCCAAGCCTGCTAAAGACGAAAATGGAAATGCTAAACCGGAGGCTGTTAAAACTGATGCAAGTAAAGAAAAAGCTCCGAAACCAAGCAAAGCGAAGGGCGGAAACCCGCCAGCTCAAGCTGCTGCAGCTGCAGAAGTAATCGATGTTAGTCGACTAGATCTACGTGTGGGCCAAATAGTTCAGGTGGACCGCCATCCAGAAGCGGATGCACTGTATTTGGAAAAAATTGAAGTCGGAGAACCCCAGCCTCGCACAGTTATCAGCGGTTTGGTAAGAGCAATAATTTTAGTTCGTGATGAATTTCAAATTCTTTCAAATGCACTAATCTTCAGTAAGAGATTCTTGTTTATTGAACATGTCATAATCTTATCTATCTAAAATTGTGTACAGGTCAAGCACGTTCCGATTGAAGAGATGCGAAATCGGATGGTTGTCGTTCTATGTAATTTGAAGCCAGCTAAAATGCGCGGAATCGTGTCTGAAGCCATGGTCATGTGTGCCAGCACCCCCGAAAAAGTCGAAATCTTGTCACCGCCAGCTTCAGCCGTACCTGGAGATGTTATCGAATTCGAAGGCTACACCCGTAATCCTGATCCTGTCATGAACCCGAAAAAGAAAATTTTTGAAACTGTTGCTCCAGATTTGCAAACTAATGGAGAAAAAGTGGCAACCTATAAAGGTGTACCCTTCAGCGTAGCCGGAAAAGGTTTTGTTACAGCCCAAACACTTGCTGGGGTAAACATTAAGTAGAGGGAAAAGTGACAGATTTATCGGCCAAACTCACCTCAAAAATCTTTGTAGCAGTACGAGATAAATGGAAAATAAAAGTATTTAAAAAAAATTTCTGTAGTTTCCCATTGCTCAATCACCTGAACAAGCGAATACAGACGCCCTTTGGGAGATTGAAGGAGACAACGGAAGCTAAGCGGCACCAGTAAAAGTGGCATGGCTACTCACGAACCAGAAATACATGCTACAAGGAAAAACAAAAGTATCAGCTGATCGCTCTCATATTTCTTGAACTGTGTAGCTCGCAAGTTTTGATGAAAGTGATAACTTATATTTGCATAAAGTTATGGGGCCAAAGTCTTGTACTTCAACGATAATTCAATGTTTGTGCTGGAGGAGTTCTGAGTGCAAATAGCCTGGGATTGAGGTTAGGAGGTCAATTCATCCTGTCGATGGTAGAGTGGTCATGTTGTCACTAACGCAAAGAAACTGAAAGCTTTACCTTTACATCAATTAGTCATCACTGCGAATAGCGTCTTCCTGTTATCTTACAAATAAATCCTGCACTTAACCACAGACAAGCCGGTTTTCGCATGTTTTCGTTTTCTCATTGTCATCCGGCTAATATCAGCTGTATCATGAGCCCAGCTTATGTTTTCAATCGCATTAAATCACATCCTACGAAGTACATATTAGATGCAGTTTCCGTCCTCATGAGGCACATAAACTCTTTATTCAAGTCTTTTCTAAGTTTACTCGACACACCTTCACACGTTTTAATCTCCCAGGCGTCTCAGGAAGGGGCATCATCACTTACCCCATACGCTTCGTACCCTCAGGTGCAGCAATCTCTTTTTATGACAGCAAGTTCAACAAGAATGACCCATACGAGGCAAGGCGAATAACAGCACGAAGCTCCGTTGAATGGAACATATTCAAGCTTTCAACTCCCATTTAGCAAAAACAAGCATGAATGGTAAACGTTTCCGGCGGACCAAGAAGTAATACAGGCAAGCGAATTCTGATTGTTCGCTCTCACCAGGCCACGCCAGCCACAAGCAAATGCATCAAAGACGTTGGTTTGCCAGTTGTATTAGAATAGTGATTAGGAACAGTTGGTGTCATGAAGGTCCTAGCAAAACTTGCGCGTAAGTCTCTATACTTATCTTCATCTTCATAACGGTTTACTATTTAGGTTTTGCAGAGAAATCAATCTGTTTTTTGTGGTTCCCAGTTTTAGCTATTTTTTTGGATTCGGTGAACAGCCGCGTCTTGGACAGAGATGTGTCAACCCGTGGGAGTGAATCAGGGGAGTACAATACCTGGGAGCCATTGTTTCAGCCTAGACCGACGGTGCTTCTGGACAACCGCAGCAAATTCATGCAAGCCATGCGGCGGGTAAAAGGAAGCAGTTACCACTTCTTTTCCGGGGGGTACCCAGTCGCCATGCGGGCAAGTGTTAGAAATGAAACCAAGCCCGTCATGCTCGTACGTGTCAAAGGGAAGAAACCCAGAGTCAAAGGGGTAAATCTGGAATGGATGCTCAACAACATCTTCATGTATCCAAGAAGCCATTACACCAACGAGACGGCCAAAGAAACTGTGGAAAATTTTATCATTGAAAGCTTCAAGCGTACAAGCGGCATCCACACGGAAGTGCAAAAGTTTAAGCCTATACAATTTCTAGAAATGGTCAGCTTTAATTAAAACAGGATTTAATCTGATAGAACTTTGCCGTGTCTAATCACAAGCTACCAACCACTTTTCCTGTATTCCGTAGTACGAAAATAGCCAATTACCCACTGGAACAAATATAATTGGTGTAATCAGAGGCAAAGAATGGGGGACCTCAAGAGACAAGCCAGTTTTGGTTGGGGCTCATTGGGACACGGTTAATTTCACACCCGGTACGGATGACAATGGATCCGGAGTTTCTGCAATGCTTGAGGCTGCTCGGGCCATCTCTCACTCTCATTGCAAGTAAGTTAAAAGTTCTAACAACTTGTAACGCCATGTAGCCTGTTTAGAGCCCGCGTAGCTGTTTCCTGGCAGACCTTTCCGTTGAAAAATTCTCGTAAAACTTCCTAGTTCTTTCAATTTATTGAAAGTTTCGCAGAAGCTTCAAGACTTTTAGATTCTTTGCCTGAACTTAATCAAGTACGATTGCAGGCCAAAATATTCCATCATATTTGTCGCGTTCGACTTGGAAGAGGTCGGATCACAAGGATCCATGATTTTTATAAAAGAATATCTCACGAATTTCCTTCGGACCAATTTACCAAATGAAGTACCACTTGAAAATTTCCAGGTAAGTCATATCGTACGCTTTTCTTGACACGTGATAGTTGCAGTAGTAGAGTGCAAGACGCAGATTCAGTTGGGAGTTTTGGTTCTTTGGAGTGATTTTATCTAATACTTATAGTATGGTTTTTTGTAACAGGGTGCGTTCATCATGGACACGATCATGAACTTCAATGAAACAGAGCAATCTCAAACGTTCCCCACTGATTGGAGTCTCGTCGCACCTTCTGTGTACGAGCAGGTTGCAAACGACAATTTCAAGGGAGATTTCCTGTCCATGATTTACCGCAGAGATGTTGATAGTCCCATGGCAGAAACTTTTCACTTCCACTGGGGAAAATCGCACTACCGTTCAAAATACAAGCTAACACCGGTACCGTTGATGCTAACGGCTGACTTACCAGAGCTGGAAATTCTCGCAGATCATTTAAACTTTTTGCGGAGCGATCATGCCAGATTCTGGTACATGAACGATACGGCCATTCCCAGCACATTTAAAGCTGTACTAATGACTGACACGGGGCCTTATCGGGGCAACATGAGACAGTGCTAATCACACAACATGTGATGGGCCAGACGTAAGTGCATTATCATAGAATAAGGTTCAGAGATGGTTCAGTTTGTTGACAACACATCTTTCCATCCTATTCCAAAACCCATGATTCAAAAACTCATTCTTGATATGTAACAAAATATTATTTCAGATTTCCTTAAAGGTTGGTCCTGAGAATATCAAGTTTTTGACCAAAATTACCCAAGTTCTCATTGACACTTTGGTCGACATGAGCAGTTGCGCTCTTGCTCCTCAAGACACTGTGGCTCGTGCACTTGAACATCACAGGGAACATTGAAAGAGGTCATATTCCGCGAGCGTGAAAGTCATGACTACTTTGGAGACATTATGTGGTTATTCTTTAGTAGGTCAAGCCTCATTCTGATGCTTATTTCACCCCGGTCATAACTGACTGAGTCTAAGGCCGTGACCAATGTTCCTATATACCTCAGTTTCATTCGTTACGCGTTTGTTTATTTTGTTATTAGTAAAACAAAACCGTTCATGTCGAACGAGCGTTAAGCTGAAAGGCCTTTGGCAAATAAATGTGAGTCTTCTCCCAGGACAAAACGCTAGGCGATCGTGATCACCCTCGGCTGTAACTGTTTCAAATGCATTGTAAATAATGCTCGATGAAGGAAATGGATTTAATCATTGTGAAAGCAGATTTCAGGCAAACAGCTTTAATTCAGCTTAAGCATTTAGTTGCAAAGCACCATTTTGAAGAAAATCTGGCGAGTTTGCATGACGCCAATAGGTTCATGATGTGTCGGAAAGCAGAAAAACGCTTGGAATATGCTACAGCAATGCCAAAACAACCAGCTGCCAGCCTTAAATTTTGCGAAGTTATATTAAAAGTTGCAGCGTAGCGATCCACTTACCAGATGATATTGATAAACCAATCCTAGTCAGTCACCATAGAAACAGGATAGGAGTATAGCGTTTCCGAGGAAACCATAAAGGCCACTGCACTGTGACCATGCTCCTATCTCACGTCAAGTCACTTCGTTCAGATGCCAAGTAGACACCCTGAATTGTTTCTTGAGTTGCGTATGACGGGATGAAAAACTCGTTCAGCCGTAACACATGTGTTTGACATACGAAAATCTTTCAGCTTCAGCCATCTGGAATTGTAGCCTAAGACCAGTACTTAATCCAGTCCAAATGTTTTCATTAAGATAAGAAGGATTTGTTTGAGTAATTAGAGCCAATGACAGATACTGCCAGACCCTAGTTTATATAATGTGGTTAGAAGTTGGTCTGTGGTAGGGATATTTTCTGGAAACTTTAGGTTCAATCAAGGATTAATAGGCGAACTAATTCATCGCTGCATAACGTGCGGAAGGAAAGCACAGCGTGAGTGAACCAAGTTTAAGTCACTGTCAGTCAAAATAACAGTGACTGTCGAATTGAACCAGTAGTCACTCGTGTGCTGTGCTGGTGACCTCGCCAGTGCAAAACTTTTTTCTCTGAACGAACTTCTACCTTCATGGTTTTCACCGTGAACATGGCTTCTTTCCTAAGGGTTGCAATCCTGTGGATCGCAATGTTTGCCTCTGAGTGTGCAAGTACGTCTAATTTAGCTGCAGACAGAGAAGATCCGGCGCAAAATGTTGCTCGCAATTCAGTGCCTCGCACAAATTTAGATTTGATTGGTTGGAACAAGCGCTTTTTGTTTGACAAGAATTGCTCGTTATCTGAAGATATCCTCAAGGAAATCAAAAACTATCAACCCATCGCTGACAAAATCATGGACGAGCTCAAAAAAGGACAGTTTAAAGGTCAAGCGTACAAAGAGCTGGGTGAGTTGAGGGTATCTGGTCTCTAAAAGTCAGGTTTAAAACAGTATTTGCGATGGCTAAATCAATGACTAATAACTTCCCTAGTAGAGAAATTTCTGAACATTTTTGGAAATCGACTCACGGGGACCAAAAATTTAGAAGATGCCATAGATTACATGATAAGTTTGATGAAAAGCTGGAATCTTGATGTAGAAACTGAGGAGGTCACTGTACCGCTTTGGGCCAGGTAAAGTATCAAAGTTTATGGCATAAAACACTTTCAATAAATATGTTTCCATAGATTCATCATAGCAACCTTACTTATTTGCGTATAGAGGTCGAGAAGAAGCTACTCTAATGATACGTGAGAACAGGCCAGGCCAAATGTGGAAGCGGGTTCCAATTCCTGTACTCGGTCTCGGATTATCTGTTGGTACTCCCGCAGAAGGTGTCCATGCCGACGTCCTCGTTGTCAAGGACTTTGACGAACTAAAGGCTAAGGCTTCACAGGTAATACGGATGTGAATTAAGGCTGAAACAGTTTGATTATAGATCCAATCTGAATGCGAATATGACTGACGAATTCAATTTAATGAACGATTCAATTAACCAATTCAGGTTCCAGGTAAGATTGTCGTCTTTAACGCACCATTTACCACTTACGGAGAGGTTGCTTCATACAGAACTCGTGGCCCTGCGGAAGTCGGGAAGTTGAATGGTTCCGCCGTACTCGTAAGATCCCTCACACCACAAAGCCTAAATACTTTACAGTAAGAATTTTGTCCTCTTGTCTGCTTACTTATGAAATGTACTTATCCATATTCCATGCATCTCAAGCTTAAACGATTGTCTGATTTTCGAAAAACAGCACTGGTATGACAGGATATGATGCGAATCCTGCGTATAAAAGAATACCAGCTGCGGCAATCAGTGTCGAGGACGCCATTTTAATGGACCGCTTGCAAAAAGCAGGTAGCATTACAGAAATAAAATTTGCAAAGCAAGTTAACACTGTACAGCAGCTTTAATTTGTGCTGGGTCTTCCTCTTACAGGAATGAGAATGTACATGCACTTCACTTTGAACGACTACTCTCCTTCACCCGGTTATGCTAAATCGCGAAACACAATAGGAAGAATTGATGGGAAAAGCAATCCGGATCACTACGTCTTCGTTTCCGGCCACATAGACAGCTGGGATGTTGGTGAAGGAGCCATGGACGATGGGGGTGGAATGATGATATCCGCATTCGCTCTGAACGTCTTGAAGAAACTCAATTTGCAGGCGAGACGGAGTATGAAAGCTGTGCTATTTACGGGCGAAGAATTCGGGCTAATTGGCGGGAAGGCAATTCTACGACAAGCGAGTAAATGAGCTAAACAAGATTAACGCTGCTATTGAGTCGGACATTGGCACATTCATGCCCATCGGATTGGATTTCCGGGGTAACCAAAAAGCAGCGTGCATAGTTGCGGAAGTCGCTAAACTTCTGGCCCCGATCGGAGCAGACGGTTTTAGGAAACTGGAGGATGTCGGCTCTGACATTGATTACTTAGAAAATGCAAACGTCCCAAGTCTGAGCCTCAACAACAAAAATGAACGATACTTTTGGTACCACCACTCAAACGCAGATTACCTCTCTGTTTACACGCCCGAGGACCTAGACTTAAGCACGGCCGTATTTGCAGTCGCTTCTTACGTACTTGCGGATCTAAGTGTAGACCTTCCACGCTCTAACCAAACGCAAAGTTAGACTGCAGGCAGCCTCAGTTGAGCTAATATCAAGACCCCATGTTTCAAACTCTTTATGGCTACTTAAGCAGTCGTGCATTAGTTAATGTCATGAACAGTCAACCACATTTGCAAACAAATACATTGTGCTACGCTTTTATTTGAAAACTAAAATAGTCACTTTTAAGTTTCCGTTTCCTTCAATTTTCTTACACGAGCAATGATGAACTGTCTGCATTTGTAATATGGATGCATAATTAGAATAAACCAGTATCCTTTATGTATTTTAAATCAATGTGGCCATCGTCAATGATTAAGTGAGATAAAAGACCACTGTCTAAATGGAGTTTTCCAGGTGAAAAATCAGCTAGAGAGTTCAACGCTAACGTTAATGAAAAAATTTTCTTTCGCTAAATCATTCACATAAGGACCATTTGAAACTGTAGCAATTTGATTTCTTACCTCCTGGAAGAGAAGATATGCAAGTGATTGCTCCTTTTCGGCAATTTCGTATGAACAGTATTACACAGCAAACAGCTAGAACTTCTCACTTTGCCCCACATTATACATTTACGTTTGGGCAAAGCCTGCTCTGCTCAAAGGGTTAGAAAGGGAGCTAATAAAGCATTTGAGCTAGCCACTAGCTCCAATAATAATAATGAAGAATTTAGATATCTTTTTCTTCCGACTTTTTTTCTACAACTTGCATCAAGTTCCTGTACTCCGAGGGAGTCATCATACCTCTGGAAAACCAAAATGCACATCAAAAATGGTCAAAGAGCCATCAGCAGCTTCCTGGAAAATGAATAAAGTTTAGAAGAGTTTTTCGAAAATTACCGAAAAATAGTTTCCAGTTTAACATCACATCCAGTTTTTTTCATTTTCTCGTAGATTTTGATACATTCTTCCCTTTTTTTGGCGCTTACAGCAGAAAATTGTGTAGACGTCTCATCTCCTCCTTCTTTCTCAAACTCCCCTTTTGACCCTCGTTCCTCCAACGAACTTCCAAAGAGATTTTCCATAAAAGTAATGCTATGTTGACGTGTAATGGTTTGTCGTCGAATCTGAGATTGCTTTGTGTCCTGTGACTGTGCTGATGATTGGTTATTGTTTGCAGAATTTACCGGAGCAGAGCCCAAGCTCCCACCCCCTCCAGAACCGATTTTAAATTCATTGTGGCGAAGACGGGCATTGATTTTTTCAGGGCTGGCATTTACTGAAGACTTTTTTGGCTGTTCAGGAACCGGTGCAGTTCGAGGTCTTTGAGAACTGAGTTTTTTGTTGAGGCTTGCAGAAGCTTGATTTAGCTCAGCCAGAGCTTTCTTGAGCAATAGTTTTCTGTTTCTGGAGGCTCGGCTTTGAGAGCTTCCATTAATGGGTGTCAGAGGTGCAGATGCAGTGAGTCGCCTTGAACTACCGTGAGAATCTGCCTGTATGGACTCATCCGCGACATTTACTTTGATGTGGTTTAAATCGAGTGGAACCAGGTGGTGGCTCCTGATTCTTGACGGAATGAACTTCATCGAAGCGGTTTTAGCAAAAGAAACATTGCCTCTAGGCTTGGCCGTTTTGCAGCGCACCTTCCCTCCGCCACCCCTAATGAAATCATCGGTGCCGTCTTTGTGCGAAATGTCGTCTGTTTCCGTGATTTCCTGTTCACACGAAATGGAAGCGGCCTTTCTCAGGGGTATATTATGTTTGTTGTGGTGTCGAGGCTCCATTGTAGAGCCAAGGCTACGGTTCTCACGTTCCACTGATCCGTCATCCTTCATCAGAGCTTCGCTTGAAGAATCTAGAGCCGGGCGTTCCTCGCGTGGTTCACATACTTCATTGTCCCGTGACTCACACGACTCCCCCTTCTTTTCACCTCTGACTTGGTTGCTTTCATCCAACAATTGAATTCCATTTGTCTTCTTCATGATATCCATTACCGACTCATCGTTTATCTGATTTGTTGATTTGTTCACCGCCACCACTGTCTGCCCTTGATCCTCCTGCTCAGACAACACTGTGGAAATCATCGTGCAAATTTCTGGTGGGGACTGCACGTATAAGTATTTTGCACATTCAACACTCCCTTTCTCAGCCACAATGATTCGACTGATTGTCCCACATCCTTCTCCAATTTCACTCTCGTCTTCAGATTCACCTTTCACCAGTGTCTCCTTACCCAGCGAGTGAGATTTCCCAAATGCTCGCCTCTTCTCTCCAGCGTCCATGAACGCCTTCTGTGGCTGAGTAGGACCGCTGCTCTTATTGCGCTGCTTGTTTGAAATAATAGAAGTTGTGGCAGGCCTGGTTTGGGCTTTGCAGAACATTCTGTCCCCGTCTAAAAGAAAATCACAACACAATATTCATACAAAAAGTGGCATGAGGCTTTATCCACGGCAACAAACTGTGCCATGGCTTTGAACTTCTTTCAGATTCTATATCTTCCAAACCCCCTTCAGTTATGCCCTCTTTTACAACTAACCAAACATGAAGACGAACACTGCACAAAGCACAAGCTTTCTCTGGTCTTACACATCTGGCACTTTCCTTTAATTTGATTTCCTAATCCATGGAAGTTTGTACAAATTGAATTTATGTCATTTATAAAGGCTGCACACAGCTTTAAGACTTTCACTTCCATCAACGATACAAGTGAAGGAGACTTTGATACCGAGAAAAGTTTCTCTCTTTCAAAAGCTTGGATACACCCCACTGACAAAACAACATTGCTTGAGCAACTGTGTGCATTACCCATTTCTTCTTAATGTAGCACCCCGCCGCGAACCTTTCTAACCATGCCAGTTCCTTCTCAGTCACTTGTGGCATATTGGACTCGTGGCCAAAAATTTAATTTTTTCCAAATGCAAACTCTCCTTCTTTTCTTTAGCTATACTTTCACAAGATTTTTCATTGCACGTACAAAAGAGTAACAAACACAAAGCACTTTATCTCTTTATAAATATTGTACGGCCATGAAGGCTAAATACAGCAACTCATCACGGCCACTAATGAGGTCTAGGTTCAGCCCAGCCCTGCCTATAAATTTGACCTGAAAGCTAATAGAAAGCGGAAACGTATGTTTCCTTTGTGCTCAGAGGTAGATAGGTTTCCCCTTGTAGCTAGACCGTTATTATTTCGTCTTTCCCTTAATTATTACTTACCAAAAGTTTTTGTTAGTACGCTTGTTTCTGGGCTCTTTTGTAAATTAACTTCTGGAGAGCAGGGTGTCGTGACAAGCCTCTCCTCCACACTGATAGCTTTTTGCAAGGGCCGACGAGAGTCTTTTGTCACCGGTGAACCTTGAGAAACCAGCCCGTGCTTCTTGCGCAGATTCTGTTCTTCTTTCACTTTGAAACTTTCTTCCCACTTCATACTGTGTAGATTAATTTTAATAACCCTTTGCACGTCAGGCTCAGGCGTAGAGGCTTCACTCTGCTGGCAGCTGTCACTGATGCCATAACTACAGTTTGTGCAAGTTACAGGGTGACTAATGTCAAAATAGTCGTCGCACAGAGACTGAGACCGTCCCTTGTCTTTCTCCAGTCGCCATTTGTGCGGGTTCGAGACACACATTTTCCTTGCCACTAACTCTTTATGGGAGCTCAAAGCTTTTGTTGGCTCTTGGACACTTTGCTTGGTAGCCTCTTCCATGAAAAAATTGGCTCTGGATTTAGCGTTCGAAATCCCAATTCCGGTATTGACATCGTGCAGATTTCTGCCGTTCCGTAAGAATTGATCGAATTTACGTGAAGCAAAATGATACTCGTTCAGCTTAAACTCGGGATTTGGTTTCGTAACGTTTCCGAAATTCAATTGAGACTTGACAGCCCTGTACAAAGAGATTTCATGGTACAGACTGACCTGTATTACCAGTCCTTGAAGCCAAGATATATGAAAAGATTCAATAAGTTGTACATGCGGTATACATTACCAATTATTGTCCATGACAAATAAAACTCAGGTGTATAACAAGGGCATACCAATATTCATAGGGCATTGATTACCTTAAATCCGTTCGGCGATTAAAAACAAATTTTTTTGGCACAAGTCCGTAGTACTTATTGATCATTTGTATATCTGGTACCCGAGATTTTCCCGAAGAGATGAGATTGTCGTTACGAGCATCAAAAGTCGGACGAATCACTTGAGGTGGCTTTTCTCGCGTTAAACGAACATTACCGTGATTTCCCACCGGGCTTCCAATGGATAAGGACAAAGTTTTTAGACTAAGACGCCGATTACTCAGCGCTTCGGACCGATACGGTTCGAATGGATGCATTGCTGTCAGCTAAAACACATTACTGTAATGGAGCTCACTTCTTTACATATTTTACGGATGCTATGGCACAACAATTATCTTTTCCATTGTTCAGTGCGTTCAACGGAATTATGCTACGACATTCTCAATTTCTTTCATTGATTGTAAAAGGCTCAGAACACGTGCACGGTTAACAAGATGACACTCAAGAACAATTAATTCATCACAGCTTTTCGTGAGAGGTGAACTTCTTTTTATACCTTTCAGCCGAAGAGGAAGACAACTACGACAGTGTGTGAAATAATGTGTATTTGGTTATTTTACAGTAGAAGCAGATCCATAGTCAGATAATTGCTAAACGAAACAGGTATGACCTCATAGTGCAAACGCTCACAGAACAGTAAGTGGAATAGAAGCAACCTGATACGTTTAAAAAGGATGTCATGTGCCACAGCACAACAAAGTGTCATTTCATAGATGTTTGTGTGGTCAATAAGTATGTGTTTCGTACCAGGCAACCACTAGAAGTTTGTTCCCGTTTCTGCCTCCCAAGAAAAAGAGCCACTCTACTCTTCTACAACTGCGCACCTTTACAATCGAAGTAACCGTATCCCAAATGAACAAACACTACTGTCAGAGAAGCCCGCTGAGCGTTCCTAATATTTGACACATGTATCTCTTGGTTTATCATTAATCATCTTGAAAATGATATTGTGATGATGACTGTGATAGGCAGGCCCTGTGGGCTGATAAGGATAGATTCTTGAGGCATATACAGACAAAGAACTGAAACCAAAACTGATTCCTCTTGACAAATATTCTTAAATCATTCTAATATAAAATTGCGACACAGAATGTGTTTATTCGAGTTCCTACACAATTTGCAAGAAAGAAGACTTAACCATGCTAGCATCCGAAAAGACTATTATTAAGTGTATTTCATTAAAATAGTTTCAGATAAGCCGTTCCATCACTTGGGATAAAATACTTTTAAGACCATGAGATTAAATGTATGAACTTACCCTTTTTATTAAACTAATTCACATTCCACACTCTTAAGGCTATCAAATACACGAAGCCATCAGTTAATGCTAGATGTAACAATATCTAGGTCCTATGAACTCATGAGGCGACAACGCATGAAGGTTTTTGTTGAACTTAATTTTTGCCGACCTGAAATACAACTGCTTTTATGGAAACGCTTGCTTAGAGGCTGCAGCTTCGAACGATTTCCGTATACCGTGAATACCTGATTTTGAAGCGCAACCGAAGCAAAAATTGGCAAAGCATTTTGATTAAAAATGGGCAACAAGACGAAAGCTGTCAGATACGATCATGAAGTTACATTCCTGATTAAAGGTTAGACCACGCCAATTTTTTCAATATTGTCCAGAAGTTCGTAGAGATTTCATGTCCTTTAGGAGTAATAATCAGGTAGTTTCTTTGAAACACCGTGTGCAATTGCTAAATCATGCTCTTGCATCTCGTGAAAACACATACGTGTTNAATATTGTCCAGAAGTTCGTAGAGATTTCATGTCCTTTAGGAGTAATAATCAGGTAGTTTCTTTGAAACACCGTGTGCAATTGCTAAATCATGCTCTTGCATCTCGTGAAAACACATACGTGTTCCATAAAAGCAGTTATAAACCAAGCCATGCTGTGAAAGGAGGCAGCTCGTGTGGATACAGCAGTATGCTTTTCAACATCCAAATCGTGCAAGAGGAAAACGTGCAATTAAATTTTGCTCAGGCAGATTTTAACAAAATCGAACGTGTGAATCAGACTTACGGCAAGCGTACCAAGCTACAGCTAGTCATCTAAACTAAGCTGACGTTGATTAAAATATGTGCTTTCCTTCTGACTAGTGATTCGCAATTCGCTGTAAAACGAGTTCGATTCAAGTCAGTATTATCAGTTATTCACGGTATTTGAAATAACAGTTTCTGCCACGGTGATCATTGCACCGCGATTACAGACAAATGCTTCACGTCTGGATCATTGTAAACCATACTTCACACCACTTATATGTAACCTCGTTCCAATTACATCGCGGGCTGCCAACTTTGACACAGGCAAAGTAAGTTGGGAGGGCGAAATGTTTTCCTAAATTACGTTTTAAGTTTGATTCCTCTTACATTCCTCACCCTTCTTAACTTTTACTGTCAAGCTTCATATTGTAACATGGATTTGTTTTTGATCCAGGTGGCTTTACCTGCCTAATCTGCAATGATGTGAAGCAGAATTCTAAGAGCGACATTCTGCTCGTACTTCATCAACAAATAAAAAAATTTGCTGAGGTCAAAGCACAAACTTATATGAAAGTTCGAAAACCATAGATACAAAAATGGCTCCATCGGAAATTTCCCTCAGCAATTATACCAGACGAAGCTGTCAAAAGCTTTCAATCCAATGAGCAGCGGTTTACCTTCAAGTCATTGTATTTCAGGTAGTGTGTTCATTTTCATGCGTTACCTACAGAGTTACGTCCAGCATAAAAAAGAGTGATGCTGTCAGCAGAAAGGCGCAATTTTCAGAATAACTTTGGGTTTCTGAAAAAGTAACTGTGAGCTAGGTATGTAAAGTTAGAAGTCTTCTGTGCAAGTTAGTCTGCAGTTGGCGGAGCTCCAACGCTAGCTAGTTCCGCATTAATCCCAGTTTGAATAAAATTTTCAACTTGGACAGAGTCGCTCTGTCATAATTCCTAACTAGCTACACCCAAGACTTGAGTACTATGTTGTCAGAGACAACGGAGATGCTCAGCACCTCGCACAAAAATAACACCCGCTTTCTGTAGCGATTGAACCAAAAATCTTAACTTGTAGAACTTTTATAGCATGCAGCCCCTATCAGGATCATTCACACTTCACTGACTCAATAATTACCATGCATTCCCACTAGGAATACGGCGAGGATACCAATGGTGTTTGAATAAGAAGCTTGACTCCGGTCCACTGTCTTGGGTCCCACGTTCGGGTGAACTCGCAATATTTCCTACCGGGTGAAAAGAACTTTTGTACAATATTTTTCTTTTTAAAATCTTGTGACAAATCAGGTGAACTTAAAACACTTATAAAACTCACGTTTCGCTCCTCCATTTTTTAGAAAAAACTTCATGCGTTGTCGGCTAATAGTCAATCGGACCTGTCTTTTATCCTAAAGCATTCGATATGAAAATGACGGCACATTTGGCGAACCTAAGATCAAGCAAAATTACTTTCGTCATGTGTTCAGAAGCTCAAAATCAAATTTGTGGATTTGAAGTCCCACTTACCACGCAAACTCCATAATGTATCTGTGATAAGGTCGAAAGCACTGCTAATACGTAAACAGCAGTAACTTCAAATCCTAGCCCAGGGCGTAGTAACAACGAGAATGAGGTAAGGGCAGTAATAGGAAACAAGAGCCAATCGAAGGCGTCACATCTTGTGTTACTCATCTGAGCAACAATTAGTCGACAACAAATATGTGAAAAAACGGTGCCTATCATGTAGTAGAACATCCGTGGCTGGTAGTACAGAATGTCCGATGGAGACAGGTAAACCCACAATGCGGTAATGAACATCAAATAAAATGATGAGTACAAAGGTCTTGCCATTTCCAGAAGCGGTCTATTTTTTCCAGTTCTGTCCCGATAAGATCTACAAAAAAAGAACAATGCGTACAGTGTAGATCTGCAGTAATAAAATATGCAAGAAATTTTGTGGCAATTATAATAAACTTACATATATACGTTGTAGCAAGAAACCGGCATGGAAAGGCCGATGGAACCAGCATACAATAAAAATTCTACAAGGTGTCCACTCTTATATCCAAAAGGTAAGTCAAACCTCCAGATCTCATGTCCTCCGAAACCACTCACAAGAAAGACGATGAAACAGGCCTATTTAGTAGGTATTCGTGAGCCAAAAACTACATTAGCATAATTATAACCCATCTAGAAAACACCTCATGGCAAATTAATAGCATGCTTACCAGCATAGATGCATCATAACCCCAGGGCAGGTACAATACCCCTGTATTGTATTTTTCCCAATGCGAAAAAATAAAGTTGAAGAACACATTCCAGTACACCCACAACAAACGCTTAACTGACAAGCCATAAGGCGTTCGTCCAAACACTGAGTATAATCCTGTAGGAATAAAAACTGTTGTCCACGAATCTAGTCCATGATCAAACAGTTCTCCTAAAGGACCGGAAGATCCTGTTCTCCTGGCTTGCTTCCCATCAATTCCATCTGCAGAATTGGAATAATAAATTTCACTTTTACTTATTTCAATATGAGTTGCTAAAACTCGACTGTGTAGTTTAAGTCATTAAAAGCTAAATTAGATTCACATAAAGTGTAACCCTGTTTAAACACCAGTTTCACTTGCCTAAAGTATGGGCCATAAACAGGTTAAAAGCTGCAACGAACCAAACCCACTGAGGTACAGGATGCGGCGATGGAAGTCCATCTTCAGTGCCGGCAGAAGTGAAATGAAAATCGTAAATACTAAGAAGGACAAAATTTGCCACCGTAAATAAAAACCCGACGAATGTTAATGCATTAGGCGCGATCCACAAAGGGCAAATCTGTAATTAACCAAAATCGTTAGACACCACTTTCAGACATAAGCCATAAGGCGTTACCGCAACTCACGTGTGCAGACTGACCTTCACAACAGAATTCCAGAAAGGGTGCATGACATAGTTACTCAAGGGACTAGTATCGACTGACGAATACTGGAAGAGAAATTTAGAAATCAGTCTTTTGGTCATATCTAAAAGACCAGTCCTCCATTATATTGTAAGTAAACAACCATACCTTGTAATTGTCGAAGCCCTGAAGATGCTCCACCCCTAAGTACTGAACTTCTAATCGACATGGCACCCCCATTTTGTTCACTAGCTTTATTTAAGGTCTACTGTCTTCTTTAACTTAAAAAGTCATACTAGTCTAATGAGGACAAATCAGTTTGTTTTCCCCACCAGGATATATTTGGATACGTCACTTCTTCGGACACTTCCATCAAATTCTTTAGTTTCTTAGTAGCACCTGCAAATGACAAAAATGCAGTTACAGTGTCTTGTCGCGCATGAAATAAATCATAGCACATACATACAAACGAGCGCTTCAGATATTTTTGAACTATTGCGATAATTGTGCAAACTCTTTTGCGCGAATTTCCACCAACAAATTTGCACGAAGCGACAATGCAAAATCATTTGCTCATACACCACGATACGTATCCTTATTAAATTATAGAGACACCGGCCGTAAAAATACCCAATGTAACCTGCATGCGCTGGATATCACGATAATAATGGCACCACTGCTAGAAATCTGGCGGACACAATATTGCGTTGAAAATCTAACAACCCTCAAACTTTAAGTCTTCAGCTATAACTGCCATCCTTCATTGCAAAATCGCGTATCTCATGGTTTGGTAACCTTGTGAACTATGTTGGATTTTTCAGAAGCATAATAACTGTACGATTATTTCTACACGCAGTACAGAGCAGAGCGAATAGAACAAACAAGGATTTCAGTTCTGCTCCTAGTCGCAGTCAATCGTTATTCATTGACTTCTCTACTGGTTAACAAACGGAGAAATGAACTCAGGGTCATTTGCTAACGACGGCTGGTCACAGAACAGTGAGCTTTTTGATTAATCTACCTTGGTCGTTATGAATGAATGCCAACCTCAGAGCACCATCACATTACCTAACCATTAATTGGTTCAACCTGGAGATAAGGGCTAATGATACAAACAAGAAATTGCTATTCCAGTTAGCCTAGCAATGGTAGTTTTGCAAATCAGAATTCAAAACGACGAAAGCAATACTTTGAATGGAGTTACGCAATTCTTAAAATCCACCTCAACTCTCTCTAAGTTGAACGTTGAACTCTACCTGAGCAATGTGCAAAAAACTTCCTGTCGGTATTGTTTCTAAAATATTTAGGCTTTAAAAAAACTTGAAATAGCATACATCAAGTAAGTAGTCGATATATACATTGCAACAAATAATGCGAAACGATAAATCTCTGTGATTTACGCAAGTTCGACACATATAACTTACCCTCATCTTACTTCACACAGTGTCCAAATCATTGTATCAATTAGGAAATTTTTTAATTGTGCTTGAAGAAACAACTACTACGTTCCTGTGAAATTTTCCGTCACTTTCAACAAATGAGAATATATTTCTTGCCTATTACAACTTCCCGGCTGGCCGGTTTTAACAGTCGGGAGGAACAGGAACAGAATTGCTACAACCTACTCCTGCGCTGGAACTGTTCACTACTACCACCACCAGCATTCGTACTCGAGTGTGTTGAAGCCACTAAACATACTGCAGTGCAGCCTACACATTTACACTATCAAACTCCCTGTGACTCACCTCGGCTTTCCATACACCACTGTACCATATTTAATGGTGAGGATATGAGTCCCACAGTATCACTAATGAGTCGTTCCTTCCAGTTAATCCGCTATAGCGTAAAACCTACGTCGAAACTACGATGCAATAATTTCTCCAATGACGAAACTAACCGTTTTCATAGTCTCCGCCTGCCTGTGCATTACATGCTAATGACCGGCACGCAACAACCGAGAAAATTATCAAGAGACAGGTCTACGAATAACGAACAACATTTACGTTTGCTTCGAGCCCCAGCCCATGAGAACACTACGCGTTTGTTCGAGTCCGAGAATTCATCATCCATGCATCAATGTTCGCCAGAAGAATGCCCAGATTCCTCACTGTTCCATCCCATCCATATTCCACTAGCGAAGCCAAAATGTGCAAATCTCCATATCACATCACAAAATGATGTCCTTGCATGGTACGTAGATAAGATAATTACAGTTGACGAATTCTTCCTTCACTGACTGGACCACGATGACGATGTCAGTCATAGCATGCAATAGACTGCAGTCCAGGTGGTGAATCTGAATAACTTCATGCAAAAATGCGGTGTTACCTCATTCTAGCATCTTCACAATAATTGACGCATCAACCAAGATCGAACCGATATCATGTTGCAACAATTCTAGAACTATGGATACCGATTATCGTATTTAGGAATGAAGAGAATGCTACATCGGGCATTCAAAGAAGAGCAGCAGCTATAAGTCTAGGTAAATCATGAGGAAACGGCATTCCATGCAGCGGATTCAATTTAAGATACCTTTGCATTGTGCATGCGATGCAACAGTTCCTTGGTTGTATGCAGTGTGAAGTCAACGTGTCATGTGTGGCTTTCAGTAGTGGTTCTGTGAGCTAGCAAAATGAGATCCTAACCTCATGGCATGAAAAGCGGAATGGACTCGCAGTGAAAAATTCTTTTTCTCCTTAAGGCTCGCATCTCATCTTGCTCGATGATTGCAGCATTGGCATAAAACCTCGCAAAATTAGTGCAAAACGTTACATTTCGCCGACGAATGTCCCCTTCATGCTCCTCGGAGTCAGAGAGGAGCACTGGAAGATGCAGACATTCCAGAAAGAGCAGGAGACAATTAACATTTGGCATGACTAACAAACAATCATGGATAGTTTGTTCCAACCCAACAGAAAATTCGTCAATACTCTACTCTACATGCACTCATGCAGTGCATGTGTAGAGGGCCGTTATTTTTAGACATTATCGAAGCACAAATTAAAATGTTACGAAAACCTGCCTTGAGTTTGCGATTGCTTCTTGGCGCATTTAAAGTTTGCAAAAGTGCACTTAAATTATGATTTCGCCTGTGCTGTTTTGGAACTTATAGTCGAGGCAGCAATTATTTACGTTGTCTCTTACAAACGGATAACATCTGATGGGATTGATATTGTGTAACGTCAGTGTCATAGTCAGCTCAGTCGGGAGCGCATAAAAGTGAGTGTTAGTGCGCATGTACAGCAGAAAGCAGAAGGAGGTGTTCACAGAAGGAGGGATCGAGCAAGCGGCATGTGATGTGTAAAGATTCATTTGCCTTGCACTCACTTTTCCTGGTGTAAGTTCTTTAGACCGCCTAGATGCGTCGAACAGGAGAGAAGATTTTTCCTTGGAGTCAGAAAATGCTTCCTGAGAAAATGCTCGCTTTCTCCCGTTTTGGATAGGACCATATGTGCACTGCAGTATGCCGTGTACGGTATGAATGTGATCCGAACACTGCGTCGTGTATAGTCATGGTGCAGGCGGACTTGCATCTTCGTCCAAGGGGAGGAGGTGAATTGCTCCGTGTAAGATCAAAACTGTGCTCTCAGGAAAAGTTACGTATGTAATGTACTCCAGTGCGTGTTAACAACACAGCAGTACTGGATACGAGAGTAAGAGGAAAAAGTGCTGGAGAACCACAGCGCAGTATGTACATAATGTCAAGTTCCATGTGATGTTAGGAAGCGTAGAAGCAATCGTCACCAGAGTGAACTGAACGGTACATACGCATTTGCTTGCTGAGCCCTCAGAGAGTGAGAGAGTGAGAGGAGAGCTGCGTTCATTGTATACAGTGTGACGGAAGGAATTTCCAACGGGTGGCAAGAAAAGCAAGCAGTTGACGAAGGCAGGACTACAACTTGCTGTGGTTACTACACTAGTTGTGGCAGGTTGATTTCTGGCGTCCGTACGAGGAGACTCCATCGAAGTTTCTCTTTCACTTCAATTAAACGTGGCCGGAGTTTCGGCTGAAAATTGTGGGTGATTTCAGTATTTTTCTCAGTTTGACGTGAAAAATCTTTAATTGGTGAGTTCAGTTACCAGGTATACTGTTAATTTTTTTTTCTCTGTTGGTTTTTCGCATATGGTGCTATACGTGACTGCAGTGGATGTAACCAGGACTGTTAGTTGTGGCTTTAGCTGACCTGACATGTGAGCTTACTGACTCGTAATTCTTGATGCATTTGTGATTAAGATGTTTTGCCTTCTTGTTGGATTTTCCCTTCCGGAAATTAAAATCACAGGTCAGAATTAATTGTGAAAGTTTGTGGTGACGACCACGGGTAAATTGATTACATTACGCTGCTCAAGTAACAGTGCTTCAGGTTGGTGAATGCACACAAATGTGTGAAAGAATATACTTTGTCAAACTGAAAATTAATTATTTCAAGTGCGAAGAAAGCCTATCTTGCAAATTTCAAATCCATCCATTAGACCGTTTATTGACTTTGCAAAGGTATCGGTTGTCAGGAAGTTGACGGAGCGGTGTTGTGAATTCCTTCATTTCGCACTCTTTATCTCCTACTTTTAGATCTGAGTGGGTGATTGAGGATAATATGGCCCGGGAAGAAATAACCTGTGTTGACGAAATCTTGTGTAGAAGCAGACACTATACGTACCGCATGTATTAGCTATAGTAAGAATCGAAGATAGTTTGTTGGTGTGCAGGTGTTTTTTCGGAAGCTTCTTACGGGAGCAAGTCATGTTGTAAATGCTTAAAAAATGTCTTTACATGACTTGTCGGACAATGATGGTTAGATTTGGGTCAGGCAGACTTGTTGGATTTGAAAACAATCTATGGTTGGTAAAGTGAGTTCAGGGTTTAAAGCATAACAAATCTGTCCGCAGCTGTGCGGATTGGCAGTTTGCTGTTTTGAGAATACTCCACAGTCCACAGGTTCACGGAGCCACAGGAACGAATTAAGGTTTAATCAGAATGAGAACGCAACAAGTGCTGGCAATGATCTTGAGACAGTATTTGTTACCTGAAGGACGTGAAGAAGGTGATATTTTTGCAACAAGAATAAAATTTATGCAACTAGAGGTTTGGAAGGCCTGTGAAGATTTGTACAGGCCAGAAGTTGGCCGAATTGAACCTGACTATTGAATACGACTTCAAGTTGGGATCAGATGGGCAGGGAGACACCGGCTGACAAGTAATTGTTGCAAGAATCCTGAGATGCGTTTTGGTCTTCACTATTGTGTCCACTGATGCCCAATTTTTATCCAAGAAGCCGAAAGAACTGATTTTGGTTTCTACTAGGCTAAACTACGATACTTTGGTGATGCACAATTTGAAGGTTCCAGGGGGCTGTTCAGTTTATTCCACTTTTGAGCACATCAGTTTTCTCTTCGAGATCATGCAGTTTCAATTCGTAATAATATCATTAAAAATGTTGGGTGTTGGCTTAATCTGATAATTCAGCATTTTTCGTCTGTAAAATGATCTTATGATACTGATGGTATAAACTGTTCCTTTGCTGTGCTTGCAGCCAAGCCTATGAATTGGACCATCTGACGAGGCGGAGAACCAGATATGAACTGACATTATTTGTGGAAGTTCGTGGATTTAGTAGCGAAGAGCTGAATGAGTCCGATGTCGAAGACGCTATGTCGTCATGGGAAGCTTACAACTCGGGTCTCTCTATCCCGTCAGTGCACAATCTTCCGCCAGCTACTGGTGTCCACAGAGGGAGCTTACACCACCATCTAGGGGGAATACATGCAGAGAATCCCATGCATCACGGGATATCAACTCTACCCTCTTCCGTCGGTGCTACCACGTCTCTCCCTACGGATGCTATGTTAAACCAAGCTGTGACCACGCATCATCTTCCTCAGCACGTGGTTCATCCAATTCACCTTCCTCAAACTCATCCTCATTCTGTTCCGAGACCTGGTTCAGGAAGCAGCACCTACGTTCATAGCTCTGGAACTCCTTCCATTAATCACCATGGTCACCCGGCTGTTTCTCCTCCATCACCACATGGATACGGTTCACCGTATTCCATTCATCCTCCTCGGACGACAATCAATCCCACATTAACGCCAAGTGCGTTACCACTTCCATTAGCTCCTCACCCGCATCTCCAACTTCCTCATCATCCGATAGGAGTTGGACCTTTGCCGTTACCATTGACTCACGCTGGATCTTTGCCTTCAACTGTAGGTAAGTAAAAGTATTGTTACGTCTATGTGACACCCTAGTTAGGTGCTTACTCTTATGAAGCCATATTGGTTGTATTTTAATTTGGCCGAATTCGAAAACAATATTTTCTGTTGTTTTTACCAGGACCCCCACATTCTGCTGTAGCATCTCCAGTTGTTGGAGTTGCTCCTCACTCATCTCCTCATCACCCGTTCATTCCGAGACCTGGTCTTAATTCAAGCCCGGTTGGAAGTGCTTTATCTACAGGACCTATTCCTCATACTCCTCAGGTAAGCTTATTTTAAAAGACATGATTTTTACTCACAACCTTGTTGTTCTTTCGTAATGATGAGAAGATGACGAGTCTTACCGTAGTTTGCGCGCATTATGTGTCTAATAGTATGCGAAGGTTCTCTGAGCATACACTATGTTGGACTGAATGAGCGTGCAAGGAGTGATTGATTTGAGGCATTTGTCTGAACCAAAGAAAAAGGATGTTACGGAAAAATTGAATATTTAAACTAAGAAACATTTAAAGTCTAACTATTGTTCCTTAGGGCCCCCCTGCCATAAATCCGTTTAGCAATGGACCACTTGGACCGGAGCACGATCTGCCGCCTGAACTTCTGGCCCTGGGTTGGCGCAAATTTTGGAGCAAAAGGGAAAACCGGCTGTACTTCTGGAACTGTACGACTGGAGAGTCGTTGTGGGAAATGCCTCCTATGCCAGGTCGACCCCATTACCCGGGTAGTGTGCATTCCATGCCTACTGGCCATCCTATCGTAAGCAATATCTCAGAAAAAAATTAATTTAATTTCAATTTTATATGGCAGTGATGAGATCGATGACGAGTATGAAGGGCTTAAACGGTTCATAAAAACTTGATGTACTGAGGTTTTCTCAGTTACTGTTGAGGACATGATGGACCTTGCTCGTATTTTGATTTAGTTTGAGGCATTTGTCTGAGCATATTTCAGTATTTGATGCCTTTCGTGGGCCCCAGTAAGTATTCCATAATGACCTTGCCTTATTTGACAGTGTGATCCGTTAACTGACCCGTTGGGGATCCAGAGTGGCGGCGCGCAGAGTATCCCAGGCGCTGTGAAGCGCAGAGCTTCTTCTGGAGAGGGTTATGGCAGTCCTGCCGTTAAGAAATTCATACTAGCGTAAGTTTCGGTCCAGTTTGTTTAAGTATCACAAACCACAAAGCAATATTGAGCTCTAGTACTTCACATGCGGGCTTGCAGCAGTTCCTGTTTGAAATCTCAAGCATTGAATTTAATCTAACCATCTTGTCATTGGTATGCTGAAATTTGCAGGGGACCATGGGACCTAGAAATTAGTTCCAATGTCACCGTGCCTGAAATCAGTTCCTCAAAGAAGTACTTGCTTCCGCCACATCCAGAAATTGA
>VRMD01000021.1:0-64031 GCA_009872375.1 Sminthurides bifidus
TCACTTGCTTGTGCAAGTACGGACAGTGCCTCCGTCTTAAGCGCTGCAGAGGCACATTCGTCTCCGAGAATATCAGTGACGAGTTCGAATCCGCCAGCCTGAGGGGAAAAAAGAGCTAAAGTCATATTGATGTAAGGAACACATATTTTGAAAAGAGCAAACATTAGCCCCTAAACTTACATTGTCAAAATCTCTAACGGCTTCTCCGACACAGAGCAAAATAGCTAAGGTTCTCAGTGCAAGTATTTTGGCATACTCATCCTTGGTGTCAAGCAAGGAAGCCAAAAGTCCTCGGACAGTTCTTATAGAAGCTGCAATCCTGCACATTGGCGCTCCTCCATCAGTCAATATGGTCATGAAAGACTGGAGCCCGACCAATGCAGGAAGACCTCCATTCTCAATCGTATCCAGAATGGAAGACAAGTCTCTTGTCAATTTCTCATCCACCATCAGTCTGAACATATTGCTGATGGCAACGACCTCTTCGACGATTTCCTCCAGAATTCGGTTCGCTTCACTCAAGCTGACATTGACTAGACATCGGGGCGAACCTTGAATAACGTTTGTGTCTTCCAGATCATCCGCTTTGACTAAAATGGCATCCAGGGTACGAGAAGCGGTCCGTAAGTTCCGTAAAGCCCCAACAATATGTCTCTCTAATTTATGTGCTCTTCCAAGAGAATCCCGGTACTCTCTTAAAAACTCTTCTATGTTCGAGGACAGAGAAGTGATCAAGGGTGGCACGCGTGTGAAGAATCCAAGTTCCAAGTGTCTGTAATTTAAAACCGAAGATGAGACAAAACTGGTTACGGTGAACCTCAACTATGATGTTTGAATTCCAATCAAAAGCTACTTACTTGCAAAGTTTGGAAAACTGGGTAGTAATGACACATGCCCTTTGCTCTATACTTCTGATAGATATAATGGGCGCTGATACGGAATGAATGGCAAGCACAGTGACACTCAACCGGGACGGCGACGCCGGAAACGTTTCTTGAGCTTGCCACGTCATGTCCATCGGCTCGCTCTCTATCGCTTTGACCTGAAGGGTACTCAGACACTCCGGCTCTGCATGCTGTCTCAGCTCGTGAAGCCATAGCCTCAAGGATTGGTTCTCAGCCACAGAGCGGACGACAACTGGCTCGGGTTTAACGACCGTGTTGGGTGGTGGTGTCCTTTTCTTGAAGCCTCGTGGTAGCGTGAAAGCTTTGTGTGAATCTACAGCAATTGATCTAAGATGCCCATCTTCTTCAGAAAGTAGAGGAGGTTCAATATAGCTATTTTGCTTTCTATGGAGACTGGAAGCACTAGACTTGGCTGATTTGCCGAAAAGGGGCGTGATTGAGCGATTTCCTCTACTGTTATTAGACGATTTGCTTAATTTGAAGCTTCCGTTGTTGCTGTTACTGCTATTGTTATTCGAGTCCGTGACCTTCTGAGCGTTCTTGTTCAGGCTTTGAAAGTTGTCAATTTTGTGCATGATGCTGGGCCGGATGAGATGTGTCGGTCGTTTCGGGGTTGACGAGCATGCGGGGGCTCCCAACTCTTCCATGGCGTCCGCCTGGAGTGCATTGATCCTTGACCTGGCAGGGTGGGCGAGAATCACTTCTTGCTGCTGCACCTGACAAGAGTATGAGGCATCCACGACCCTACTTGAAGATTCAATTTCCGTTTGCTGGGTTACGCAAGAACCGCTTCTCAACCGCATGGTGGGGAAAGCTTGGTAAGATCGCGTAGGAGAAAGCATTGAGCACGTGCAGGGCGATGCGTAAATATCCTCTCGTATCACTTGTTGCTCCTCTTGCTCACTTATCTCGTATGCATGTGCTGCCTCTTCATTCACAGCTACAAATGATTCGTGAACACTTGTCTTTCTTCGGGCTGCCCAGTTTTCTCCTGCGTCAGAGAAACCAGAGTCTTGACTTCGATAACTTCCAGCAGAACTTTCGCTCGAGTTCCGTCCAGGATTGGATTCATTAGAACCATTGTTATTTCCTGAGTTTGACCCATTGCGAACTGACCCTCTGACGGAGTGGAAAGACAAGGCTGGAGGCGTCTCGGCTGCCATGAACATCCACGAAGTGGGGCTAGAGCAGTCAGCTTCTCCTGCAGCTCTACCTGAGTTTCTAGCGCCAGAGTTTCCGAGGTAAGAATTGTGATGTACTTGCTCAATCGCTGATGACATCTGCATGAATCATTACAAATACAAGCACGTTAAGTAACGGTCGGGATATGCAGGAATCAACGCAACTTGCTTCCGATGCAAGAAACGTAACGCAAAGCCGGAGTTTAGTACCTGGCCTCAAGCAAGCGGATGATTTTTTACGCACTGATGTGCCATATACTACACAGATCGTTAAGGATGTTTACTTTTCAGCATGGGGAAGACAGACATGATCACCAGTTCCACATCTAGTAACAAAAGCTCTCAGCCCTCAGAAAGAACATAAAAGAAGTCGAGAAAAATATTAACAAGCGCTTGTAAAGCATGGCACGTGCCAGGTCCCAGAGCTAAAGAAGAAACACAGAAAACTGCCTGTTATTTTCACCTCCAGCTTTCATGGTTACGCCATAAGGGATAACTTGTTTACAATAAGAAGGGGAAGGAGAAGGAAACGGTGACCGGTAGGAATAGGAGGGAAGAGACTCTTGCTTGAATTTGTTAGAAGCTATTTAGAACGTGGGGATGAATAAAGTAATGGATGGGGGTTGACAGAATCTCCACTCACGGATTCCTTCTCACGTTCTCTCTAGTCTTGCAGTAACGGTATGTATCCTGATCTGTTCTGCTACGCCAGCTTGGGAACATTTAAAGGACCCGAGTCGTAAGTAGGAAGGGTCCAGCTCAGGACCAGCCCAAGACCTGTGGGGGATGCGGACCTACGAGTTCGAATGTTGGATGGGAAATCTACTCCATCAATACAGAAGCCGGACTGAATGAATCCGTTTACAACTGAGAGAGCACATGATTCCTGCCCCGGTGATTTACGGGAACAAAAGCTGAGGAATCTCGACCCTGAGAAAGGCCTACCCTCGATCCAGTGAGGGAATTCCTAAGGAGACAATTTTAAAAGACCCCTTTTTAAAGATCCAGGAAAGGAATGCCCTTTCAATTTTTACAAAGGAAAAAGAAGGGTGAGAAAATATCATGGAAAAGTTATCACCACAGCTTCACAAACGATGAGAAAAATGTCGCGGAATTTGTACAAGACATGCCGTACAAATACATGCATAATTTTCATCCAAAACTAAGAATGGCAGGTACCCCATAAGCTGGGTTTGTGAAACCTACTTTTTCGGATTCGGAGTTTGAGAAAGCAGTGTCGGTTCTCACCGTTGCTGGCTTCAGCTCTGATAGTTAACATTACCGATCAGCTTCAACTTTCTCACATTTGGGTCGATTCATATATATACGTTCGAGTTCACTTTTGCTTCAAGGCGTTAAAGTGTGGGAAATTTTTAAAGGGTAATGAAGGGGAGAAGGATAATTTTCCACCCTTACGCCATGCTCATGATCAGGGCTGTGACATCTAAAAATGGCGTGCAATTAAGCCGGAAGGTTAATCTTAACAGGCTTTGCCTTGACAGCGTGCATCCATTGAGAAAGACAGAAATCAGCGGGTGCTCATTAATTAGTTGCTCGTACTTGAAGCTTTTGCATTTCTCCTTGCTCAGTTGAAATGAATCAGAAAGGATGACTACGACAACACACTACCTAAGGCACCGGCTTACACAGCTTCTTTTGAGGCTCGGAGCAGGTTACACCACACCGTTTCGTTTTGCGAGCTCGCTAATGTGCTTTCCTGTTTAAGCCGTAATTAATGATGTTGTTGCCGACAAGCTCGGAGGGGGCAAGTGGTAAGCAGCTATGAATTTGCTAGCAATGGCTAAATACACCAGCTAATGGCATATTGTAAATGTGAGAAATCCTGTTCTGAAACAGCTTAACATAATGAGAATTGGAATTGTCTGTGTTTGCTCCTGTCAGTTGCGTAATAAAATGCTGATTCATTCTCATTCTCTGCCTCGCGTACATATCATTGCTTTGTGCCTGAGTATCGGGCGACAGGAATTTTTACACTGGCAGCAATCATTGTTTATTTTAGTACCTCTAAAATCATGGATATGCAAATCTCTCGCAGCTCGATATCGTGCTATCGAGCCCCAGTAAACACGTTATATCAGACTTCTTCATTTTCTCCTCAAACCTGGATCTGGGCGAGTTCCTTGGAAATCCAATCAAAGATGCTATCATCACTTCTGATCCAGGACGATTCACATGTTTAAAAGTAAGGCTAACAAGATAACAAGTCAGTCTTTTGAATTCAAAGGAAAGGCAATGCTACCAAGATGAGACGACGCATGAACTCGTAGCTTCCTGACTCTCATGGATAATTAAACGGGGAAATGCAGAAAAGCGACGATCAACTCATGACTGTCGCATACTCTCAGAGGGTAAGTCATACTGTTAGACGTAATGCTGCATTATTAAGAGAAAAGAAAAGTTACTAATCAGAGCAAGGAAACGCAACAAGATTTATTGACCTGCGTTTCCCAGACTGGTTACTGAATCAATAAGGCAATGATTTGATTGACTTGATAATTGAAAGTGTGCTGCAATCCTTTGTGATGCGGAGCTGATCATAATTGGTAGCACAGGTTGGCTGTCCTTTGCACTAAATTAAATCATTTTGACACCTTATTTTCAAAAAGAACTCGCCAAAAGTTTTACAAAAATTGAACATTCTGTCATCCGTCAGTGCTTGCCATCAGGGGGTTTATCACTACTGTCCCATAGCTTCGGGGTGAGACAATATCTTGGGTCCTGCATACCGAAACTTATCAGCCTATACACTGCGCAAGAGTGGAGAAAAGATTTAAGATTGCTTCTTTTCGCAATCGAAATTATCCATCACTAATCATGCTTCTTCTGTTGTGATGCAAATTGTAGATGAAACGAGTCCCTCTGTAAAAGTCCCTACTCCTCTGTCGTACATCAACAGACCAGAGGACACAAAGCTGTGTAATGGGGCCGCAACGTCTGCCGACAATCAAAGGCTTGTGTTGACAATGCTGTTGGACATGACAAATCGCCTTCTGTTTTGCCAGTGTCGGGACACTTTGTCAATTGCGAAACGTATATGTTCATGTCCTCTCAGACTCTCTGTATACCCTCGGAGTTGAAATCCAAAAGGGGAAATGCTAGCTGAATTCAGTGGAGTCTTTTGCTAGACCGACTTGTCCGAAGCAGTTTGCTTCCAACTCTATCCGATGGGCAACTATTAATTGCATGTACAAGCCTTATAGCTTGAACAATTGTAACAACGAGTCTGTAGAGCTCCATGTCTGTTGGTGAATAAACGTGTGACACATTCTCGATAATGCAGGAGATGCGTGAAATTCTAAAGATGAGAGGGAATGAATAAAACAGTTTCCACATGCTCTGCACACGACAACATGGCATATCGACACAACTTCCTTGAGCATGAGTCATGATACAAGGATGATCAAGTGACGAGTCGTAGCCCTTAACCCGCTTGCTTTGTGGCGAGAACACCTGGTGGATTGCCTAATAACGAGCTGGAAAAGAGTAGATGATGACATTTGCAGCTTGAGCTGGTGCTCATACAAGAGAATAGCTATCGGAAGCTAGCAGTGAGAGTGAAAGACACAGTCGGCCAACCATTCAGCTGGGGTTGCATCTACTACATGATCTCTACCTCTACAGAAGAATAAAAGGTACAGATGAATCGCAACACAAATGCCGTTATTAAACAAGAGACGCATACTACCATCCCGCCTGTTCAACCAACCGTTCCTATTGCGTGTCCAGGTTGAACAGCGGGTAGATGAGGAGAGAATCGGGAAGGAAAAAGCCCTAAAGAGACTCTCGGGCCCGAGATGAGCCCTGAAGGGATAGGAACGCATGCGGCACGCGCCAAACTCCAACGATCAGCAATTAGCTCCATTAATACTGATTATAGCTCCAATATAGCATGGAGGAGTTGGCAAATGTTGAGTGAAATCAGTGGCAAAACACATGTCAGGAATTATGAGGAGTTGGCAGCGAGGGATAGAGACAGGAGGCTGAGAAGGTGAGGCATAAATGGCTTATTTGCGTAGTTCCGTCCGAAATGACAGGAGGTTGACTTTATAAGGTATCTAAAACTTTTAAGAGGGGAATGTGGAAAAGAGTTTTTTCAAATTCGTCTTACCTTTTATGCGTCTTGATGGAAAGGATTGTTGGATGAAGGATTATATTTATATGTCCTTTTTTAGCCCGGCAACAGGCTATAAGTTCTGAGCCGGTTGGGGAAATACGAGCTCCTGGCTTTTTAATTTACAAGCTGCAAATTGGTAGTGATGGGATCGATCGTCATATCAGGGATATTGAACAAACGTGTTAATGAGCAACTTTCCTCGTCACACGTTGCATGAGAGCCTCCACTTCACACTGAGAAACCAGTGATAGAAGCTGCATGCGGCTGATCCTGCAGCTTGATAGAATTTAAAAATGGCAAATGACAGCCATTACAGGTGCATGTCTTCGTGAAGAAAAGACAAGTAAAGTACTCACTTAGAGTGACGAATCTACAATCGGATTCCAATTCCGACACAAATACAACTCTCACTGTCACCGTAGGCCTTGTGTATCACTGACGAGAGACTGCTTCTTGCCCCGGTTTGGAAAAATGTTTGGTAGCTGCTGATGAAACAAGGGTTTGCGCAACTTGGTCGCTAGTTATTCCACTGCTCCAACTAGTTATTTAGAGCCAGCCAGGACGGCGTAGAATCAATCAGGGAACAATGCATGTTTTCCAAACAGGAATTCCAACTGGTACAAACTGATGATACGTGTGTGCGAATTGAGCCAAGCGTTCAACCTGGGCCGTGATAGCACTTCTTCTGGCGAAACTGTACACTCAAGATGAGGGTTGATGTAATCTAAAATTCGCTGGGAAACATGAACCTTTTAAATGTCGAGGGATAGGAGAGAAAAAACTGGCGTTTATACACGCAGCCACCAAGATTGAAAATTATCTTAATGCCAGAAACCGCGAACCACGGGTGTGTTGTGGGGAAAGGAGAGACGCACACCATGTACCGGTTTCAATTACGTCGGGTTACAGTTTGCCACTGTACTGTACTGTGATGAATGCTCATCGGCTCCAGCCTCTTCTCCGTAACAAAAAAGAGCAATTCAAACAGCAACTATTTGTTGATCACTATCACTTAGATTACTTGTGGTCGTATCAGTTCCATTGCAGCACATGATGGCAGTTCGCAGCGATCGTGACAATCTTCCGATTCACATAGCCTGTGCAGCTGGTCGCTGCGCTGGAAGTGTCTGATGACAGCGGCACAGAGTTCCACAAACGTTTCCATACACTCGTGACGTCAAGGAAGAAAAGAGTATTGTGATGTGTCTTGCGGCTTTCACGGTTTATGACGTTTACAGTAGTTAAATCTCCTACTTGCTTCTTCCTTCAGCTGGGAACAATACTCTGCCTTCACAGGGCTGATAGACTTGACTGCAATTCAAGGCTGGGGAAATGCAGACCTTTTTAGTAGGAAAGCGAAATATCGCAGGGAGTGTGATCAAGAGCTCGAGGTAGATGTTTGTTGATGATCGACTTGAACCGTACTACCCTATCACGAAGTAAAAAGTAGTCGTGGTGGAGTGAATGCCTACAGAGGAATGGCAGATGATGTTTATATCACATAGATTATAAGGTCCCAGTAAGCGCTTGTGTAGGGGAAGCTCTTGGACTTTAAATAACCGTCAACAAGTACGGAAAAGGTTACACCCTGAGTCAGAAACCCACCTGGACTCTTTCCCTACCCGCTTCTTTCGCAGTAGCCAGGATACGACCGAGCCTGTGTACGTCGTGCCACTCTATGATATCTTAGTCCTTGAATTGCAGCAACAAGTACCAGAGGTTTCCAACCCCTCTGGATGGATACCCGCCTCTTTCACTTTCGTTAGAACACTCACGTGGGACTGCTCCACTGCAAATAACGTTCCAGCTTTCGTGGATGTAATGAACCCGGTGAAGGATTCCATAGCATCTCTGGTTGTATGCTACAGTGCAGGAAAATCAAAATAAGCTTTTAGCTATTCGCCCTTTGCTCTTACAAAAGTAAAACCTGGAACCTGGAGCGGATCTCATGCCAGTTCAAGGGATCTTTTTCGCACCAGTCACCACCCTTTTTGGAATCTGGGAAGAGTCGACCGTTACATCCGGATGAAAACCGCTACTCACCGATTTTAGTTTCGTTTGAATGAATTGGGTGGATTTCTCCACGGCCATGTTTATCAGCAAGAATTACGGTTCGAGAAACTTTTCACGTGCTGTAATATGATAATTTCTATGCTTCGTTTTTGCAATAGTCCTATTGCCTTATGCAAAGCTTACATGAAACACAACCTTTATGAATTACGTAGTATAATTACAATCATATATTGAATCATGCTGGGATTAACTCGAGTTAAAGACGATAGCTATGGCAAAAGGCTTTGCCATAGGTGATTTGCCAAATCGTACTTTGGGAGCTGGAGAAATGATTTGATTTTTTAGTGGCAGGAGCTTTCAGAGTATTGCTGTATGTTTGAATACACTGTATAGTGTACTGTATAGTGGAAAAAATCATAAAGGTATAACGCAAATCTTCCTCGCTGTAAGCAGCGCTGGGTGATGTGTGGGTGACTTTTTTGTGCTGAATACCAAATATGAAGGATGCAGGGTGACGGATTTAAAGGGTTGAAGTGCAGATGGGAAACGGAAACGGCAAGGGAGGAGATGGATATACTTTGTGGAAAAAAAATGCTTCTTCATCCGGTTCCAAAACACAGCTCCAGGCTGATGGATCCAGGAGCTCATAAGTAAATGAATGAATAAGCTTCTTTCCGCCAAAAATGTGGCCTTTGCAACTAACGGTAAATTTCTTACGACATCAAGAAAAAATTATCACGTTATCTCAACAACAGCATTACCGAAACACACGCGATGGTTACTTCTGCTTCTGACATTTCTCCGATCTTTTACCATGCATGCTCGTAAGAAGACAAAGAGATAACAGATGTGCTCGTGCTAGGCTTGGGGTGATGTGGGAAACATTCAACTTCATTGTCCGCAAACGTGCCTGTAAACATTTAGTGCATGCGAGACCTTCTTTGTCCAGCAAGCAAAGGTCTACGAGGTCTTCATAGGGCTGTTTCTGGTTTCTTTAGAAAGCCAAAGTTATTTTCTTACGGTTGAAGTTATTTTCATTGGGGAAGCAACGAAGCAAGGCTAGTCTTGTTGACATTAGACCAATGTAATCCTCGACTGAATTTAAAGCTAAAATCATGAATAGTTTATTTTTTTTGAAAATATAAACGCGGTACCGAATCTGTTGCGCATGAAAAATTCACCGTTTACGCTACTATCGCACCTAACTATCGAGCTAGTGGAGCATAAACATTCTGGCTCTGTAAGACCAGGAACTTCAGAGTATGTACTTACTGCGAAAGGCTTTCCATTTTGTTCAAAAGAGCTTGTAGAATGATGTCAAGATGCGACGGAAGCTACAATTATAATTATACAGCATTCGGAGGGTTTCCGTGGGGCACTTCTTTTTAAAGGAATTTGTCGAAACTACAGCTTAAAACTTTTCTTACAGCGAAAAAGTACGTGGTGCATGACATGAAACGCGCTTCATTCTTGTTTGTAGGCACGGCGTATGTGTATGTATGTCCAAAACACGAACAGTTTTGGATGTAATATGCAAATTTTATCTTATAAGTACTTTATTACCGATATAAAATCAATCTTAAACTTGCTGTAACATTTTACTCCAAGGCCGCGAAATTCTTACCTAAAACAAGATAACACGAGATATAAAGATTATAACTAAGCGGCTAAGCCTCTAATTTGTACTTCGTAACAGGCGAAAAAAAGTTTACTTTCACTTGATTGGTGAAACAGCCAACAGCCTGAGTAATACTGGCATGCATTTACGGACAGCAGTACTTTGATAAAACTCTTAAAAGTTGTTTGTGCTGTTTCTTCCACCGAACAATTTCCCTGAGAAAGATGAAACGCACTCTGTTGACACGAATTCATCACTGACAAATCCTGCGTCAACACTTGAAGTCATAGAATCCAGTGATTTCCGAGAAGGACTTTCAAGACCGTGATTCATCTGCTGTTCCAGATCATGAGTTTTCATCTCTTGGCTTATTAAGTCACGGAAACTCTCATTCACTGACTTGGACGCTAATGCCGTCACATATATTTCCTCAACGTCGGCATCCGGGCATCGGCTAGTCATGATTTTGCTGCCTCGCGGATATTTAGTATCTTGAGATGGATCCTTTTTCTTCGTAACAATCTTAGCTGATTCTTCTGAGTAATGCCGGTCGTAATTCATATCCAAGTTTTGCGAGCTTAGCTGTGAACATAGAATGACATATAATCAACCGTTTGTCGATGGTTGCGTGGTTCACAACCTCAACAAGAGGGTTTTATAAAGGCAAACTACAATCTTACCAGCGCCAGCACAGCGTAAAAATGTCGTGCGCATTCATTCCTGTCGAATTTTTTCATGTGATTGAATACATTTCGAAGAGGAACCCATTTTCTACTAGAATCACCATCCCTAAGAGAGCTACAATGGGGATTTGGTGAAAGCATGCCCTCGGCTTGCAAGGTAGAGTCGAAGGAATATTCACCACTGTTGATTCTGGAGCCACGGGAACACGTTTCGTCACCATCAATCGAAATTGCTTCTCCCTCTGAGCACTCTTTGGATGTAGCAGCTAGGACTTCAATTTCGTATTTACTCACATCAAATGTTTCTTTTTTCTCCTCATCAGCGAGTATTTTCTTCATTTTCTGCTCGAACTGTTTCACGCGATGAAAGAACTCCGGTGTATTTTCCGCAATCTATTGAGAAAGGTTCGTAGCATCATCATTATAAAAACAACAAGCAAAACAGTATAGCAGTATAGCTTAAGCACTGAATTGATAATCTTACCAGGGGCCATTGCTTATACTTAGGTACTATCATTCGTTGCATCTCCTCAAGACGCTTTCTTATGATTGCACGGCTCTCAGCAACAGATTTCTCCTTCGTGCGTTCTAGAATAGTTTTGGAGGAATTGACTAGATGCTGGAAACTGCCTTCGGATACGTCAGTTTTCTGACTGAATGTTTCCGAAAAACTGCTGACACTATCAATAGTGACCGACGTGTCGTTTAAAGGTTTCCCCGAGTAGTTTGAAACCATATTGGCGCAAACTACGGAAGCAGCTGCAAATATGAAATTCACAATTATTGAATGAACTTTGCTGTTACATTCAAAGATAATTGATGAAAGCTTTCTCTAATACCTTTTAATAATTGACGATCTATCGGCATACTATATTTCTGAAATATCTTTTCAAGATGTTCAACTGTGCTGTGGAACGTCCGCGCTAGTTCGCCTGTAGTTAGTTCCGATGTGAATGGCAAATAATGCAATTGATTGATGCAATTCTGTATATCTTGTTGATCCATTGCATCAAGATCAGGTAACACTTTTGAATTTGAGTCAGTGCTAACTGAACGTTCCACTTCAGCTGCGACTAAAGTAACATTTCCGTCCGAGCCCAAAATACTGCCAGTATCCGTGGGATGATCGTTAGGAACAGATTGTATTTGCAGCGTCTCAGTAGGAGTATTACACGCATCAGCGGCGGCATTGGGAGTTATTGGAGGAATAGCGGAAGCATCAGGACGGACATCAGGCCGTTCTTCATCAGAAACTTTAGGTTTCTTAGGACCTCGCTCCGGCTTGTCAGGGTAAGCTTTCAGATCAAAAGTGCCATTCCATAGATCAACTTCCGGAAACAAAATTGGTGGAAATTCAAGATCGTTGTTAAGGACGTCTTCATCATCACATAAGCCTTCTAATTCCTCATAAATCGAGACCAAAGTTGGGGGCAATTGAATTTCTTGGACTTTTCGACGCTTTTCGTCTCTTTTTGCCCCAGAATCGGAAGCATTTGCCTAAACAAACAAAAGTAGATACAGCTAGGACATCAAGTGCGAGTTGATTTTGTGACTAATTTCTTGAACCATGTTCATTGGTACAGCTCCCTTACTTTTCTTTTTGTTGCTTCCTTTGTTGGTATTGGTATGGTTACAAACGGCATACTTTCGTTTGCAACATTGGCTTCGGTATTAATTGCCACGGAATCACCTGCAATCAGTATTGCTATAAATTCCATTCGGTAGCAGAATGCATACTACATTCGAATTCTCTAAGTAGCTGCTTAATTTATTTTACCATCTGCAATCAGCGTTGTTGGTGCTTCTTGGTTGTTGGCTACATCCGCATTCTCGACATTAGGGACGACTTCCACAGCACCTTCACTCGGTGTATCAGGCATTCCTTTATTGCTATCAGCATTTTCAGGACTGACATCACTGTTGTTCTCATTTGTGGTATCCTCGCGCTGGGTGTGTTCCGCTATATCCTGTTCCCGTCTCTCACTACTTTTCTCTGCAACAGCTTCAGCAGTAGCACAATTAGAAGTGGACTGGACTTCCATGGGCTGAGCTCCAGGCTCAAAGGCCTGGTCATCATTTTCCACAGCACCAATTGCATCTGATTCTGGTTCGTCGGCAGGATCATCTTTCAGGCTGAACGAATATGAGTAAATGCATCAAATTACTGTACGACCTGCTGATTTTGAAAATCCACAACTATAACGAGAAATTCAATATTGCCTTACGTATTTGTAGTGAATTCAGCAAAGTTATTCATGTGCTTTGAAGCCGTTTTGATCTGCAAACTGAAAAGTTTCGCACACGATGACAAAAATACACTACATTCTTCCAGGTTTATGTCTTCCGAGGGGGCTGTAGAAACGAAATTGTGGAACGAAGTTATCGCCTGTGAAAAGAAATTCTATTAATTATTCATACACATTATTTTAAGCAATTGCAGTTAGATCAAACAACTTACTCTTTCCGCTTCAAAACTGAAGGGATCGCGAAGATTCCGCATGTTCAACAATAGTTTTTTCGCAGAATACGGTATACTCTGCTGCATGTTTGTATTTTTTGGAGGATGTTTTGTTGACATTTTGTCGAATAAAAATAGTTTCCGTGTACCAGGTGAAACGTCAATGGCAGGCATGCCAAGGCTTCAATAGAGATATTGAAAACTCGTGTACACTGGAAAACTTGATGAAGGTGAAGATGTGCTTAAACTAATAGGACTAGATGTGGACTTGAGTTTTCGGACTTCAGCTAACCTATTTAAAAACAGTGATCTCACAACATCCCATTGTTCCAAAACAATCAACATTCTGTACAACAGGGATTAATGGATGTGAGTACACACAGCTGTAAATGTAATTTAGTCCATGTGCGCATTCTTTGAAAACATAATACTAATATAGAAGTAGCTTCTGCTGAAGCACTGTAAGAAATCAATGACGGCAGTGCCATATCCCTGATTTATAATGAAATAACCGAACTTACTCGTCTTGATTGACTTGGAAGGAGGAGTACAAATCAGGAGTGATTATTAGTCTAAATCCTTTAACAATACAAGTTTAACAATAGAACTACGTCAACGTGGTTTTCTACGTGCTGATCGAATCTAACGATCCGAATTACTTGAAGAAACTAAGTTATAGACAAACTATGAGATCCGTAACACAATTATGCTGCATGGTACACGTGATGTTTCGGAAGTGTAAATAATCATCACAAAGACGAGAATTAAGCGTCACGCAAAATAACTTCACGTTCTGGCATAGAACCGTTTCAACAAGTGCAATCACGTTGACGATAACAGCATGACGTATATTTCTTAGACAACTTTCTATTTGGTATCGTGATAGAACTTTTCTTAAATGCACATATGATCAGAACAACAAATAGTAACGTCAATGATTCTAAAACGGGATTTGACTAAAACTCCTAGAAAAATCCTAGGAGAAATTTTTGTTTGGGTTTCTATTTCGCGGTACCCAATATGGGAGGGAGTTCTTGGTCCTGCTCAGAGCTGCACGATGAAATAAGGACAGAATGGCTGTTCTGCCTCATCAGATTATACCTACTTTGTGACCTGGTAGTAGTATAAAGTAAGATTTTCTTGAATAAGAACGCCGAAGGAAAGTACACTTAGGTAAGCTGAACGTTGCTCGATGCTTTTGCAGGATTTAGAATTCTCCTATTTTAACCGTAGGGATACCAGGAGCTGCACTGCCGCACTTTCTTATCACACAACATGTAATACCCCAAGCGTATCGCTGTAGTAAAATGTACATCGAAACTAAAACGTCATGGAACTAAATTGCTGAGGCACCACACTGATTGCCAGAGCCATGCACTGTAAGCATACCAGGTTATGCTACCAAAATCATGTTAAGAGAAGAATGCAGCATGCTCCGTGGTCATTTAACGTGTGTACGCTCTCATACCTGGTCAGCCTTTGAGGAGAAGCCAAGTATCGTGCATGTACATACCTGCAAGATGTGGATGCATCCAAACCGCACAAGATGATCGCATCGCCAGCAGTGGAGAGTGTGCATTTGTGTATTGTGTGAGCAAGGGTTAGTGTGCTGTCTGCGAAAGCTCGGAAGAAAGAAATCCGAAATCCTTCGTGAGCATTGCATGATTTTGCATTTGTGAGCTGGCTGCGCGTATAGTAAAGTGTGGTCTGGTTCAGCTTGAACTTACATTGTAAAATCATTACGTTATTCGCTGTAATTCGAAAACAGGACGTTCGTTATGAGCTTGCTTGGTGAGGAGTTTTAACTATTACGAATTTGAGTGACTGACTTGCAAGAAGTGCTATATATAAGTTCAGTAGTTTCTCTCCTTCGAAGCTTGGGATTTCATGTGGTATCAGTCAAAAGTTCATCAAAAAACTAAGTGTCCGCTGACAACACGGCTCTCACCGTGTCTTCTGTCTTTTTACTGAAGACGCGAATTTTTATTTCGTGTCATCGTAGTTTCAGCTATAACGCGGCAGTAATAAGAATCAGCATTACAAGGTGAATTTTAGATCTTGGAGGATTCACTCCACCGCAAATATCTGTTATCAGTGCAGGGAATCTGTGAGTTTATTTCACTGTAACCTGGTAAAAGAGAACATTGGATTTATTCTGCCATCAAATATAAGACGGAGTTTATTGTGTTGAAGAAGCGCGTTAGCGCTAAGTCGTAGGAGTAACGACGCAGCCTGCTGTAAGACTAGTTTCTACTGCAAATTCCACCTGTGTTTCCATCACTGCATGAGTGAATGGCAATCAAAACCCGATTTGTCGTCGGCAGTTAGTCCGAACAGATAAATTATCGAAGTTATCGCAACACAATGGTAAATAATGAAGATTGATCGGAATAAAGTAAAACGGAGCACCACTGAGGTGGTAAGTCATACTTTTTCTTTGTTAACGGTATTGGCTATGGTCTGCAATCATTTGAATTTGTTCATAAATGTAAATCGGAAATTTTTATAATGTTTAGCCTCCGGATTGTAAAGTACTGATAGAGAAGTTGAAAGGATGCCGATGCTCATCTGAGCTCGTCAAAGTCCTACAGTCCATCGACAGCTGGACCTATGGCAAGTGCGAGCTATATCACTGGATCGATGTTCTTGACGTCTTTGATTCGGTCTTACAAAAGGCCACCGAAAAGAAAGGTAGCGAATGGACGCTTGCCTGTGACACATCTGAGAGCGAGGTAATTCGTAATAATGAATAACTTGAATGGAAATTCCCATGCGCTTAGATTTTAATTTAGCAATTTTGATTACGCGTATACACTCTTTATTTCTTGATATTGTGCTGAATTATGATTGCTTATTACAGCTGAAACCATGCGTCATGCATGTACTTCGATTCACTACCTTGCTCATCGAGCACTCATTTTCGAGGCATTTGTACAACTCTATGGAGCACCTGACGACGTTGTTGCTGTCGTCAGATCTGAACCTGGTGCTGGAAGTTTTGCATCTACTTTATATGTTCAGTAAACGAAGTAATTTCCTTACCCGTCTTTCGGAAGAAAAGAGGGAGGTCTTGTTAGAAAAACTGACGTTTTTGGCTGAGGTATGTAGCCCTGCTGAGTACTTATGGTCATTCAAGTTGTCGATTGAATATTGAATTTCTTACTGCTATTGTGTGTCTCACAACTTGTTGTCCTTGTCAATTTCGTAGAGCTGGGGAGGAAAAGAAGCTGGATTCGGCTTAGCTGCTTGTTGTCAAAACTTGCAACCATCAGTAAGTGATTTAATAAGAGAATAAAGTTAATTCGACTCCCACTTTTAATGAAGTAAGTGGACATTTCATGAATTGTCTTCATCCGCAGGCATATCCATCCACCGCAGCAAGTATACACCTGGAATTTTTACGTGCCGGTAAAGAAAACGATGTTACCAGAGTCGGCAAACTGAGTGAATATGTAACTATCATACACGTGGAGGACGTAAACGCTTTAGGTAGTGCTCCGTCTGAAATAATGGAAGAACTAATCAAATGTCATGATATTCCTCCAGACAAACAGGTAAGCTATTCATTACATAGTTGCTGATACATTGTATTTGACGCATTTGGAGAATTTAATTTTTACAAGTCTGTGGCCCTTTTCCAGATGCTACTTTTCACGCACATCCGTTTAGCCTACAACTTCCCTAATTGGAAGAATCGTGTACTTTGTGTGCAAGCAAGATTGCAAGCATTGTCGGTGCTTGTATACGCCAACGCAATCCAAGATAATTCACATCAGCTGTTATACAGTGGTTTAATGGAAGAATTAGTTGATATTTTAGAATTGGATATTCCTGAATTGACTGATATCAAAGCCGCAGCCCTCAGGACGCTCACATCGATTATACATTTGGATCGTGCTCAAAATTTCCCCAAGTAAGTTCTTCATGTGACCTGTAATTTTTGCACAATAAACGGATTTATTCATTTATTGATTGAATAATTCTGAAATTAATTTTTTTCAGCATTATCGACGTCACAGGGGCTGGTTCCTACCATGGTTTCCTTCCCATGATGGTTCGAAGTTGCATTTCTGCACTGACATCTTCTCCAAATGATGGCGTCGGGTCCTTACATTATTCGTTGCCACTTGCAACTGCATTATTTAGCTTTTTGTATCACTTGGCTAGTTACGAAGTTGGGGGAGAAGCGTTAGTCAATTGTGGAATGCTCGAAAGTCTGTTGAAGGTCGTTAGCTGGAATACTGTGGACGTGGAACACATAACGGTAATTGTTCTTGCTTACGTATTATTAAGTATATTCATAAGGATGCTAGTGTGCTAAACCCAAATTTGAATTATGGCTTTCAGTTCGTAACCAGAGCTGTGCGTGTAATTGATCTCATAACAAATATGGATATGCAAGCATTCCAAGCTCACAATGGTTTGAGTGCATTTATCAACCGACTAGAGGTAACTTGAAAGACATTAATTATCTGGTATGACTAGAGCGTATTGATCTTGATGTTAGATTTTATCTGATTTTAGATGGAAGTTAATGCCTGCAGAAAAGAACAGCCATTCGAAATTATACCTGAAATTTCAGCCGCAAAATTGCAGGCGTCCGGTGCTACTTCGAGTGATGGAGTTGACCCATCATCGCTGAGCGAGCGGCTAGATACATCAAATGACCCATCATCATCGACATCAACTCCTATGGATACTGATGTAACCAGTGCAGCATCAGCAGTAAGTTGATGTTTAGTTTGTTCTCAGTAATGGATGCATTATGATGATACCATTAACTGTTACTGCCTATTACAGCTTCCCAATTTTGTCGGAATTGCGGCTGAAAGTAGCAGTTCCGGCTCTTTGAGTGCATCTGGAAGTGCATCAAACTTCACACCTAATGGGTCCAGTTGTCTTCCACAGAGGGCAGCCCTGCTGAAGTCTATGCTGAATTTTCTGAAAAAAGTTATTCAAGACCCAGCTTTTTCTGACAGCATCAGACACATTATGGAGAGTAGTCTACCAAATTCTTTGAAACATATAATTAGTAATGCGGAATATTACGGTGCGAGTTTATTTCTCTTGGCTTCCGATGTCGTTACCGTGTATGTCTTCCAAGAACCGTCACTGCTTTCGACACTTCAGGATAGTGGACTGACGGATGTTGTGCAAGAAGCTTTGCTTGTCAAGGAGGTGTGCTACTATATCAGTCAATGTTTTTATCAGTATCAGTTCTTTCGTGGTAAAGGAGTAACATTTTGGAATCCTTCAGGTTCCTGCCACCAGAGAGGTGATATCATCGATGCCGAATGTATTTTCTGCTCTGTGCCTAAACAGTAGAGGGTTGAACGCCTTTGTCAAATGCAAGCCGTTTCAGCGGCTTTTTAAGGTTCTTCTCTCTCCGGAGTACTTACCGGCGATGCGAAGGAGGCGAACTGCAGAGCCAATGGGTGACACTGCGTCAAACTTAGGAAATGCCATGGATGAGTTGATGAGACATCAGCCCAGCTTGAGAATAGAAGCAACAACTGCTATTGTGAAGGTGCGGGGCTGACAAATTCCTTCCGTACTTGTTATTTTGCGTTCTTAATAATTGACCACACAACTTGTGTTTCAATAGCTGCTTCAAGACTTGTGTTCTATGGGCCAAGATGCAAGACTAGCTTGTTGCAAAGGACAAGCAAAACCTGTGGTATCCAGCGTCAACACTGCTCAACGAAACGGGACTTCAGAAGGTGGAAGCAGTGACGAAGACGAGGATGATGATGAAGAAGCGTCTACTGCTTCCCATACCCAAGCTGCCCAAGTCACTTCTGCTAGTGCCAGAGAGGACTCGAATCAAGCTAGTTCATCCTTCATAACCCAGTGCTTAAGCAGTGCTGATGAGAAAACACCTGTGCCATTGGTCGATTATATTCTCAATGTGGTAAGTTTTTCGAACTTACTGCTTGGAAGGATGAAAATTTTCAAACTCAACAAAATTTTGTGGAATTTTCAGATGAAATGCGTGGATGCAATATTAAGTAACAATTCCACTGATGACCACTGTCGTGAATTTGTGAATCAAGAAGGTCTGAAACCCTTAATGGAGATTTTAGCACTTCCAAACCTTCCAATCGATTTTCCTAATTCTCCTGCTTGTCAAGCGGTTTCATCGGTGTGCAAGTCAATTCTGGTAAGCTTCTAAAAGGATTTAAAAGGTGCTGCTGTGTAATTCCTACCCTTACCTTAAGGAGTAACGTTGGTTGTTGCAGAACTTAGCCCATGAAGGTAAAGTATTGCAAGAAGGAATGCAACATTTGGAGACAATATTAGGCCGGCTACAGCCTTTAGATGCTGCTGTTGATGATCCTGGGAGCAGTGTTCTACTTCATGAATTGGCTTCTGCTCCTGAGCCGTCGGAAGCTGTTAACAATCCTTATGATGCACCGATTCTTCACGCTATGACAGCCGCTCATGCCTACGTAATGATGTTCATTCACGTCTGCCGAACTGGACAGGTACTAATGTGTTACAGTATATTTATCCGCTTCGTTGTATGTGTCCATAGATTCTAGAGTTTCAACCTTTGATTATTTTAGAGTGACATACGAACCATGTCCATTACTCACTGGGGTTCTGAATTGGGACGGCGAGTTTTGAAGAAATTGTCAGGTTTATACCTGAACCTAGTATGGGAAAGCACCGTACTTTTGGCCTTATGCAGCGGAGAATTTCAACCGGGCCCAAATCAGTTCGGGCGGGCAGATCTGGATAAATTAATACCTGGGGAAAATAAGGTATGTCTAATGCAATCTGTGCATTGCTGTAGAAATTACTTTTCTCATGTAAATTTGTATTGCCAGAATGATCCTGAAGTCAGCGTGAAAAGTGCTCCAGAAATAATGGAAAGTGATGGAGAGTCCAGTACTTTGCCCTCTCTAAGTGTAGATGGTGCTGACCCTATGGAAGTGGATCCTGAAACGAGCCAAGCCGATAATCATCTAGTGACTTTAGTCAGTGCCTCAACTCAGACAACCCTTAAGCAAGATCGGACCTCTAATGCAACATTGCAGAACTACGCCAAGCTCATAAAACCGATATTAAGTGCATCCTCACGACTAGGAAGGGCACTTGCAGAATTGTTTGGACTACTTGTCAAACTTTGTGTCGGATCTCCCTTGCGCCAAAGAAGAAATCATCACAATATGCCAGTTATTCCCGGATTTGTGAGTCCGAATTCGTCGGAAGTGGCAACGTTGATCGCTGATCTTTTAACTTCAGGCCTATGTTGGAAACCGAAACCACATTCTCCTGTTCCAAGATTGACTTTCAGTATATGTGCAGTCGGATTTTCGGCTCCATTGTTATTTGACGAAAAGAAATTTCCTTACCACCTTATGCTGAAGAAGTTCACAGACTCTGAAGGCTTGCAAGCGCTATTTGAGTAAGAAAACTATTAAACATTTAGAGTTGTTAGCATCTTTTAGTTAGTTAAGTCTATGGAAATTTTAACTGCAACTCGACCTTCCTTGTAGTATTTTCTATTGGGCCATGGGCGTTGATCCTAAAACCAAATCAAGTGAAAGCTCCCAAGATGATCGAACAGATTTAACAGATCATCAGATTGAGTTTTTGGATTCGTGGCTTATGCTTCTAGAAAAATTTGTGAACCCAAAAACTGTTTTGGACAGTCCACATGCATTACCAACCCAGTCGCAAACTCCTAATCAAAAATTTTGGATTCAGTTTGAGCCGAATATGTTTCTTTCACATGTTCACAAAGTAAGTTAAACTCTTTATGTGTTGCCAACATATTTATGATCCTAATTAATTCTTTGCCTTACTATTGTTGCAGCTTTCGTTTGAGGCTATTATGTTTTTATGGAACCGAAAGCCTATGAAGCATTATGGCACAAGAGCAGCAGAGGCAATGCTAGCAATATTGTGTCACATCCTTCGGCACAAAGATTTGGTAAGTTCGTCAGCTTTGGAGTGCATAGTGTCAAAAGGATAGCTGTAGTCCGTTCTAATTTCTTGCCCTATCTTTCAGGTTCTGCCCAAGTACACACCAATTGTGGATGGGACGGGAAGTGGCTCTAGCGGGAATCAGTCCAATGTTACAGAAGTCAACCAAGGCCAAGAATCAGCGACCGCTATCCCAAACAGAACAGAAGATGCTGAATCATCAAATACGTCGCTTTCTGTTGAAGCTGTGACTTTAAATAGCAATCTGCAGGTCGTTAGCGAATCAGCGGAAACAATAGAAACAGCCATTGCATCAGACAGCTCAAACTCGAATCCTGTAGTAGGACAAAGTACGGATATGACTGCATCGAGGACAGACGTACAGTCAGCGTCAGCAGATACCGCAAATTCTGCAGCAGAGGAACAACCCGGGCCTTCAAATGGTACTATAAAAGAATTTTATATTTTATTGGGGATACTCTTCTCAATGAGAAAGGATTTTTGTATGAATTGAAATTCCTTGTGTAGATGCTGTTCAAGCAGCTAGATCCCTTGGAGTAGATTATGAACAGCTGCAACAACTGTCGGACATGGGATTTCAGTTCGAAATGTGTATTGAAGCCTTGATGTCTACAAACAGCTTACTACAAGCTACTGATTATTTACTTAACAATGCCACTCCAAATCCAAGTAGCGAGTTTCGCCGAGGAAATAATCGTACCACTCCATCTGAAGCAGGAAGTGTGTTGAATAATTTTGCTACAGGGGTATGTAATTTAGTTTCATCTTGCTCGCATTATTTTCCGACAGTAGTGACGTTGTACAAGAAATTCTTGAAGGCTCTTGTATTAATTATTTTTACAAATTCCCATGGTTTATTCCAGTCTTCAGCCATGGAGTGGGATGATAATGACGATGAACAGATAATGAGAGCAGCTATAGCTATCTCTTTGGGCACGGGGTCTTCAGAAAAGGTAGGTTATGATACTGACAATAAGGGGTACAATTTGAATTTTCCAAGATATTGCGTATCAGAACTTTCTTGTTGATATTGAAACTTGATTTTCTAGACGATGGAACCACTAGACCCTCAAGAGGTTGATAAGTTTTCCTCGAACGTGTTGGAAAGATGTCTACCACTCCTTGATCAACTTCCGGAAAGTGTATTCAGAGTTTGCGAGCTATTAGTGGCTGTTGGACAAAGAAATGGGTTTAGTTGGATGTTCCGGACTCTCGTAGTTCTTGTTTCAGAAGTAAGTATACTTGAGCCAGTTTCTGGATCGAAGAGACGTATAAAGGGAGATCAAGAGCTTAAGTTTGTTAACTGCGGTTTCTATTTATCTAGATCCTCAGCGGTGTTGACGAACTGACCAACATCGCGAAGTCGAAACGGCCATCAGCTCTGACTGAATTGAAAGAAAGTCCAGTGGCATTGAAAACAGCGTTAAGAATTCATCTGTTTAGTCTTATATTCGAAGTAAGAAAATCGAAAATGTGGGTAACGATACCATCTCAGCTGTTGTGTCCATTTGAAAACAATGTGTTTTGTAACCGTAGGAATTCAAGTCTGAATGCTCTCTGATACTTGAACAACGGTCAGGCCTTGATCCTTGTATTGCCTTACTTACGTCCCTTCAAAATCTGCTGGAATCTGAAAGTTCGAGTCCAGAGATGACACCGAAGTGGGTCGCTCCATTGCTATTGATGATTGATTTGTATGAGAAGACTGCCATTGCGTCACATAGGCGCTACGTTCTGTCCTACGTAAGTAAACTTGCATTGATTCGTACTTATAAAAAATCGTACTAGTCACGTTGCTAAAAACTTATTACATTATAGGAAACCGATCATTGCTGGAAATGGTTTGATATTAATTCTGGGAGGTGGTGTTCCTATTCGTCTGCTAATAACGCTGCAATTGACAAGGCTTTTTGGAGCAACGAATCTTCTGTCAAAATACTTGCTGGAAGAAGACGTTATGTCATAAATTTCAGCGGTATGATTCAGCTCAATGAAGAAACCAGTAACCGAAGACCCATAACGCTTTGGCTGCGAAGCATCAAAGCAGAGGAAAACGCCCAGAAATCAAACGATCCTCAAGACACAGCTGTAGCTAGTCACGCAGTTCTTCGAAATGCTTCATCATTACCGGTATCCATGGACGAAACGTCACCTACTTACGGAATGAATGAAGTTGTTGATGAAATGGAATCGCTGAGCTCTCGGTCACCACCGATACCGGCGAATAAGGATAAAGAAGCGAAAGGAAAAGAACCGTCAGTTCAGACTAAAGTTGTTTCTTTGAAAGGGCTAAATGCCAACCAAATTGAAGATATCATTAAGTAAGTCATGAACCGAACATGGGCTAATAATTCCTATTATTAGCTAACTAACAAACTACTAACAGCTTACGCCATCATGCGCATGTCGTGGTCTCATTAACATTATGTGAATTTCTAGAGCGTCTGTCACTTTCATGGGTATCCCTGTGGAATCGGAGTCTTTGCATGCAGCAATGAGGTTGTGCCTTCGGTTGACCAGAGATTATAAGGTTGCTGTGATATTTGCCCACAAGGGTGGTGTACACATGTTACTAAAGTTGACACAAGCTGCAGGGTTCCCTGGATTTTTGCCTCTTTCCAATCTTTTGATAAGACATGTGATAGAAGATCCTTCGTGCCTTAAATACGCCATCGAAAAGGTATTTTTTGTGCTTAGTTAGATTTAACGAGATCCCCGAAGACTACTAATTCCGAATAACTCCCATTACAGATGATTCGTGCAAAGGCAATGTCTTCCGGAGCTTCAACTTGTAAAGAGCTGCATTATTTGCTGAGGGTATTGGCACCTGTTGCTTGCCGGTCGCCATCGTTATTTGTTGAAGTGGCGAAGAATATCTTACGTGTAGACATCAATTGTGTGACCAGAAGAAGTAAGGAAACGTGCTCTTTATCATGACGACTATGCTGGTTTGAAACAACAGACGCATCAGAGACATTTTGTTTGCAGATGATGATGACATGCGGTTGATCGTAAAACCCGTCCCTTGCACTGCTGACAATTTCAAAACTTACATGGGAGAAACTGCTCAAAACGTCATTCAGCAGCTGCTTATTGCGCTGACACTGATGCAATCTTCTGAAGATGATCCTAGTATTAGTGAACAAGTAGGCTCTATCCGAATTTTCGCCTAATAAATAATTATTGTAATTATCGAATGTACTTTCTGTGAGGATTTAATCATAATTTTTTCATACAGTCAAGTGCTAATGGTACTAACGTGGACGCAGGAGCGAAAGGATCAATTAAACAAACGCAAACTAATATCACTGGTGATTCCGAAGAACAGGTACGTCTAAATCTTGATTTTCTAATTCATTTTGAGTTTTTCTGTTATTTGTTCGAAGTCTTTCATAAATAGACTTTCACTTTATTAGATGGAGCTTGATGGTAAAACCAGCAAAGAAAAAGAAATTAGAGCAGAAACTAGCGATCAGCTAAAGAAGAAGCCACTGATTCCCAAGTACGCTATATGTCAGCTGCTTGCTGAATCCGTGCACTCATACTCTTATTCATGCAAAATCATTGCCGAAGCATCTTTCCAAGGAGGAACTAGTCCGTACGTTCCTGAGGTAAAGTTGCTGCTGGACTAGAATAAAACGTAGGTTGCAATTTTACTAAAAAGAAGTTTTTAAATTTAAACTGAGGCTTATGTAAATACTGCAGGATTGCACAGCTCTAGCGTTTCTTTTGGACAAGATGTTGCCCGTTACACAGACTGTAGGTGAAAAAGACTGCTCAACAATTGTACGAGATCTGATATCTGCAATGGCCGGATGCAATCACCTGCCGGATGCGCAGGCTATAGCAATATCTGAGGTAATTTTCTGATCAAAAAATTTTGCTTAAAGTTCTATGAATACGAATGCAAAAGTTTTTAATGATTTAATTTCTCCCTTAAAGGTTAAAGCCTCATTAGCTCGAGCCGTAAATCTTCGGGAAAGTCCAGAAAAGCATGCCCGAATCCAAGCACTAGCAGGCCTTATCTGCACTATGATTGAATCGTGTCCTTCAATGCCTCCTACACACATGGTTTCTTCTGTGAAGCCAACGCAGTTGAGGTACATGTTTGGAGCATCGCATCATAATAGCTGTTATTAAGCATTGATAGTAGAATAATTCTATATTAGCATGTACGTATTTTTTTGTTTCAGCATGAACCAAGTGGTGAAATTGTTGATCCGTAAAAATTTAGTAGTGGATTTAGCTCGAATCCCTCATCATTTGGATTTAGCTAGCTCTCAAATGGCAGCCACTGTGAATGCAGCTCTAAAACCATTAGAAATGATATCTCGAATCGTCAATCAGCCATCAATTCCGCAGCTTGTAAGACCCCGGCCGAAAGCTGAGACCCATCCTACCCATTCTGATTCTGTAAATAACACACACACCGGTACGTTTTAAGATTTTCATTTTTGTTTTGTTTTACATGTTGCTTGCAACTATTTTCTATTGAGGTTTTTTCTACATTTATTATGACACAGCTGGTACCAGTAATTCTGAAGGCACACATGCTCAAGGCGAGGAAGCCGTAGAAGATGCGGACAACACAGAGCATGATATATCTGGTGCAGCAGAAAGTCTTGATCCTACATCTGAAAGCCATACTCATGATCAAGAACCTCCAGAGGAGGGAGATGATGTACCTGATGTATTGGAAGATATTATGGATCAGCTGTTAGATCGGTAAATAAGAAAAACTGCTTGCATCTAATAAGCATTTAACTCTCTTTTCAACTAGTGCTTTGTGAATATTTTTAGTGAGAGCGAAACCATGGGAACTGGAGTCGATGGCCATTCTAATCGTATGGACACTGAGCAGGAGTCAAATCAAAGGGAACACGTGTTTCAGCAAGGAGAGGTATGAACCGGGCGTAGTTGATTTTGAGTGAATACAATATTAGTTTCTTAGATGTTGGTCTGACATAGAACTTTCATGATTAATAGTTCGAAGATGATCATGATCAGAATGAAACGAGCGATTCTGACTCGGACCCATCTGATGATAATGAAGACGAGGGTGAAGCAGGTATGACTTGAATTTCGAAACTAGCAGAATATTTTGTTGAAGTACGATTTGATCACACGTTGGGAATAATTATTAATTAGTAAAGCTAAGTAGTTGAATGAGCATGTTTCTGATCAGGCGAAGAAGACGAAGAGGATGATGAAGATGATGAAGAGGACGAGGATGGAGGCTCAAATTTTGACGACCGCGATCCTGAAATGGAAGACATAAGATTTCTAGGAATGGATAGAGACGACGATATGCTCATGGTTCAATACGGCGGGGATCCCGAGAACGCCCCTGTATTTTTTAGCAGCAATACGAGTTACAATCTTAACATGGGTCTTTTCGACGATCCGCTCGTAACGGAGCATCCGAGTGGTAATTTGCCAGAATTCCAAGGTCTAATGCATTGACGTTGTAAACTTTCGTGACAAACATTATCTTGGATTTATTAGGATTGCGGACTATGCATCCACTTTTGACTCCACCCATGAGTGATCCACCAGTCACGGGAAGTATCACAACCAGAGGGCATCGCGCTGGTCGCCAAAGACGATATCAGTACATTCAGTTCAACCCTCGTCACCCCCATCCGCCTGCCATCCTGCAGAGGTTGTTAGGACCTTCAACCGCTCAAGAAGTCATTCAGTTAACAACCGGGCAAGCTCTGACGCAAGGCATTCGGGATGCTCGACTTTTAGTGATGGATGCATCAGCAGTAAGTGTCATTCTAGTAGAGGTGAAATGGCTAAAACAGTTACTAGCGATGACTTTACAGTATTTCTGGATTGAAAATAGGACCAAGCGATACATCGTAATGGACCAGCAGGTACCGTAGGAACAGGATCCTTGGCCAATTACACGGCGCTACATTGGTGGTGTGAGGAAGCCAAAGCATTGGATGGAGAGAGCATGCACGATTGTGTAGTTGGTAAGTTAACGTGACAAATATAAACTAAAAATTAGGGAATCATTTTAAGTTGCAGTATTTTTGCAATGATCTGATTATTATTTTGGTGGTCACCACAGCTATCAAGAGAGAAATCGTTCAGGCAGTGGAAGAAGATCGCGATAATGTATTTAAAGCCCGACAAGACAAAAAACAGAAAGAGAGCAGTGTTTTAGATGGGCTTGGTGAACCAACAAATATCAATTCCGGTAACCAAAATTAAAATATATCCTAATTTACATTCGATCGGGGAGATGATTTTACTCTTAATTTAAATTAAGAGTTGAATTCTTGCATCGATTTTTATGCTAATTTTGTTTTCGAAATATAGGAATGCCTCGGCCAGCAAGAGCCGTTCCTGTTGACTCCGAATCGTCAGATACAGATCATAATAGGACAGAAGAACCTCATACTCGCTCTTTCTACGCCGAAGATTCTGCTCAGTTAAATCTAGGTAACGCGAATAATTTATTTGCCGTAATTTCCTCTCCAGAAGTTCATTTATTAAGCATTCGTTTTCTGCTTAATAGACAGCACTGCTGAAGCAGCACCAATTCCTTCAGCACCAGTTCCTGGCGACCAAGTTGCTCGTGCTGATGGTGAGTGCGAAATAAATTTACCGGCGGTACCCTCCACTAGCAATGAAGAGCCTGATGCAGTTGCTGCGAACGAACGGAAAGAAGAACAGGAATCGCTGATGGATGTGAGTATTTCAAAAAACGTTTTTTGGATTTTCGGTGCTGTTTATTAACTTGAAATTTATTTGTAGACAATTGCCCCGGAGGAGTCAGAGACTGGCCAAATTCCAGTGCCCGATCCAGATAGCGGAACCGAGCACAATAATCTTACTGAAGATGTAGGAGGTAAGATTGCCCTAATGCCATTTTTGAATTTTATTCGAATAGCTAAAAACGGTTATCGCTTAAACCAGCCATACAATTTCTTCTTGTCAGAAATGGCTCAAGAACCACCTTCCACTACTGGTGACGATGCCCCCGCTAACGTTGCAGGATCAGAATCAGCCACGGATCCTCAAGGAAGATCCGTTGAGACGACTGAGCCTGTCGCCGGACCGTCCGGCACTCAATCTGTAGATGATTTTAGGGGTATTTTGGGAGATATAGTTATTCCAGATGGGGTGGATCCATCATTCTTAGCTGCTTTACCGGAAGAAATCAGACAAGAAGTCATCAACGAGCACCTGAGAACGTAAGCATTCCTTTCATTAGTCCTTCAATCTATTATCACACGGTTGGAAAATCACTGAAAAGTTAATTTTGACGTAGCATGCGACAAACCACCGAAAGGCCACAACCGGTAGCAGCACCAGATGCCGCAGCACCTAGTTTGATTGATGTCAGTCCGGAATTTTTGGCTGCATTGCCGCCTAACATACAAGAAGAAGTGCTTGCCCAGCAAAGGATGGAGCAACAAAGGCGTGTTGCTACTACTAGCAATCCAAATGATCCAGTCGATACCGAAGCTTTTTTCCGTAACCTGCAACCATCGTTACGGCAAGCGGTGAGAATTACATCCCTTACACCCCACGTAATTTTTTGAATGTGGGAATAAAGTAGCATCTGAACTTAGAAATAACGGCCGACATAAGTGTCAGAGACAGAGGTGTTTCTTAATGTTTTCATTGGATACTGTTCGGACTGTGAATGCTAGAATAGAAAATTCTGTTCGTGGGTATGTTCTGTTTATCAATTAAGATTTTATGACAAAGCACTTCTATTGCAAATTTAGATTTTGGCTGACATGGAAGAGTCACAAATAGCAGTACTACCCCCAGAACTTGCTGTTGAAGCTCAGAATTTGCGGAGAGAGTGGGAGACTAGGAATCGTCAAATTTTGCAAGACCATCCGTTTATTGTGCACAGTCATCCTACCGGCACGACGCTATCCTCTATTCTACGCAACAGTGGTAAGAATAACTGTATTTCAATCCTGCTGCATCGTATACGATGTTAAAATTTACAACTTCTACCAAAGATTTATTAAATTCGAAGGTGTTCGACTGAATCCGAGATTCGCTCTGCAAACGGCAGGACAGCGAGGTCACGCGCAGTGGCCTGCCAGTTGGCCTAGAATTACTCCAGCTGTTGGTGCTCATAATACTTTACTCAGGTTAGTTTAAGTGAAGGTGTGACAATGACCATAATTAATACATTAAAGGCAATTATAAGCATGGAAGTTTTTAAAACAGTGGCAAAGTGAAGGGGAAACAACTGGTGGACCATGAAACACTCTCATGTCTGTTGGTTCTGCTTTTTGTTGACGAACCGCGACTAAATACTGGAAGGCTGCATCGGGTTTTACGAAATCTATGCTATCATGCTTCTACTAGACAATGGGTGATTAAGGTAAAATACTTAGTTCAAACTCGAATCAATTCATTCGATTGAAAATGCAGTTTGTGGCGATCTTTTAGAATGGATTTAATACTGAATCCATTCCTAACTTCTAGTCGCTGCTATCTGTTATGGAAAAGAGTAATGACTGCACCACGGGAGCCCAAGTATTTACCCTGCATGAGGTACCTGATGAGCGACTTCCGTCAAATCCTTGTGCGAAAGGAGAATGTTCAGTAGCCGTTAAAAGAGTGCAGCCTCAACCTGCGTCATGGCTTAACATTACTTTGGATGCTGCCCTGGGCTGCCGTGCAAATGTTTTCCAAATACAAAAGAGCCTTAGCTCTGGAAAGAAGGGAGGATCAGAACTAAGGAGCATAACCATCCATTGCCAAGCGGTCCCCTCTATTTGCAGGTACTTCAAATTGTCTTACATGATTAAATAGTCTTCGACTTTTATTGGCCCCATTATCTAGATTCTACTTACATTCTACCTGCTATTATTACACTGCATTATAAATTTTGAAATGAAAATGTTTTTAAATGCAGACACACGTTAGATGTTCTCAGTAATCTAGCTAAGAGTTTTCCTACTCAATTTTTGCCTCTTCGTGGGAAAATGGCTTCTGTATTCCTTGACGCTGTGAGTAAGCCAGGCTTAGGCGACAAAGAGCAAGTTGGTGAATTCAAGAGTAAAAATGCCCTTGCAACATCCAGCAAAGGCAAAGTCCCTGAAAGTCCAGCTGAGTTTTGGGATCTTCTGTTGAAGCTCGATTCGGTGTCCAGCTCACGCAAGGTACATCTAATTTTACCAATGCATGACATTCAAACTCTTTGACTGGAACTTAATTGTTTTATTTATTACCTTTTTAATGTAGTGCAAAAGCATTGCGAAAGTGCACTCCAGTAATTCTCTGAATCAAGATTCAGTTATCGCGTGCGTTACATTCGAAGCATCGCCGTTCGGTCATCTGATTTCAATGTTGGCTTATCCTTTCATAAGAAGAAGTTGTATGCTGACAGATAAATTGCTAAGACTGCTGTCATTGATCTCTCTGGGTATTCCTGATACGTCAGGCTTCGGCAGGAAAATCTTATTGCACGACGTAGATGCAGCTAAAGACAGTTGTGCTCAAATTTCTGAGTCTCATTTGAAACTTATCGTTGATGTTATTACGTCCAAAAGCTGTTCGGAAGAGGGGCTCGAAGATGCGACATCTTTGCTACTAAATTTATCATATGGGCCTCCTGCATCGCGTGATAGGGTAAGTGGGACAGTTAAAAGTAGTTTTGTTGTACTTTCAATAATAATTTACAGTATTTTGACGAACTGGATGGTGCTGTTTTGTAGATTTTGTCGTTACTCGTGTCTGGCGTCCGGGAGCTTGGTAACGTTGTCTGTGGGCACATTGAAGCACTCATGAATGAGCTGAAGCAGATGAACAAAGGAAGTAGCGATAATAGAGAAGTCGTTGATGAGACTATGAGTGCAGCAGGGACTGAGGCAGACTCCGGTGATAAGTTGTTCAAGGGAACCTTGGTGAACAGGTAAAAGGACCATCAGCCTAACGCTAAGCTTTATGGGATTTGAGAAGTTATTTTAATCTTATTATATGAATGCTTCAGGTTCACAAGAGAAACCGTCGTAGTAACTTCTTCTAGCAAGAGTAAGGCCACCTGCGAACTTCAGCTACCATCTATGGCTGCTTTAACATCAAAAACTTCCAGTCAAGCATTTTTTTTGCGTCTTTTGAAAGTCATAATCAGTCTAAGAGATGCAATAAGAGTTGCCATTAGAAATCATAACCAGAAAGGTAAATGAATGACTGCTCTATTTTTAATTATATTGGCTTTACTTGCGATGACTTTCTGAATGGTATTTTCTGGCGTCTCACCTTTTAGGCTCTGTCCAAAGTACCCAAAATATGCAGTATGTAGTTGATTGGAACACTCGAGCGCCTTCGGTGCAGCGAACGGAAGATTCTGTAAATGCTGATGCGACTAACTCGTCAAGTGGAGAAACGAATCCTCAAGGCAATAATGCTGTGGGAAACGAAGCAGCGGTTGAATCAATGGATGTCGATACGGAAAACCGGGATGCAAGCAGAGTCACTAATCAAGTAGCTGCAAGTACTGGTGCAAATCCTGCGGGACCAAAGCCGAAGCAAGACGAGGTAACAAGTGGTCTTCGTCAATAGTCTTCCAGACTTCATTTTTCTATTTCAAGCTGTCTTTACACGAGTCAATTTATCATCCACAGAAACCAGAAGCGGAGCCAATCAAGCCCGTTGATGAAAGTCTCCTCCTTCCCCGACTGAGCACTCTACTAGAATTAAACGAGCTATGGGATACACTCAGCAAATGCTTACTTGAGCTCGGTCATACACCTGATCATCATGCCGTTCTGGTTCTACAGGTAAAGACGCACCGAAAAAGTCAATAGTACTCGTTTTATGATTCATGGTCTGGATTCGTTTTAACCTACTTGATACATGTTTTATAGCCTGCTGTCGAAGCATTCTTTTTGGTTCACGCATCATCGAGTGAGCGTGAAGAGAAGAAAGTCAACGTGCGAGAAACAAGAGAGGCGCAGCTTGCACACCTACAACAGGAGTTACCTCCTGTTTCGCCAGTGTCTGCAACGGATTCAAGATCGCATGGAGATTCGGATATGCTTGAAACTCAAGCATCAACTTTGGATTCAATGTCCCAGGCACCAGCCGACGTTGCTCCTGATACTCAAAAATTTTTGAACTTCGCAGGTGAGTAGTAGATTACTTTGTGAGTCTTCAAATTAGGGCGTCAAGATTTTGAGCATTATTATTGTATAAATTTTCTAGAAACACATCGCACTGTTCTGAATCAAATACTGCGTCAGTCTACGACACACCTTGCTGATGGTCCATTCGCGGTGCTGGTGGATCACACCCGAGTTCTTGATTTTGATGTTAAAAGAAGGTACTTTAGAACTGAACTGGAACGGTTGGACGAAGGTGTTCGAAGAGAAGATTTGGCGGTTCATGTCGGCAGATCCAGTGTCTTTGAAGACTCCTTCCGTCAGCTACAAAGGCGCAGTGCTGAAGAGTGGAAAAACAGATTTTACATAGTTTTTGAAGGCAAGCTATCAGTGTTATGATATTTTATCATCATTGTTTTTATCCGGCGTTATGTTTTACAATATACATTTTCTTACTTTAGGGGAAGAAGGTCAAGATGCTGGAGGATTGTTGCGAGAGTGGTATGTTATCATCTCACGCGAAATTTTCAACCCTATGTACGCTTTGTTCACTATATCTCCTGGAGACAGAGTGACCTACATGATCAACCCGTTATCCCATTGTAACTCCAACCACCTGTGCTATTTCAAGTTCGTTGGTCGAGTCATAGGTAACGTTTTTAAAACTCTACTTCTGTGGTGCACCTCCTCATCTTTTAGTACTATTTCTCTAATACAAAATTGGTGTATTTTAGCCAAGGCAATCTATGACAACAAGCTGCTGGAGTGCTATTTCACCCGATCTTTTTATAAGCATATTCTTGGAAAGCCTGTCAAGTACACGGACATGGAAAGTGAAGATTACAGCTTTTACCAAGGATTGGTATTTTTGATGGAAAATACGGTGAACGATTTGGGTTATGACCTAACGTTCAGTGCCGAAGTGCAAGAATTTGGTGTCACTGAAGATCGAGACTTGATACCTAATGGACGAAACATTCCAGTTACAGAGGAAAACAAAATGGAATACATCAGATTAGTTTGCCAAATGAAAATGACTGGGGCGATAAGAAAACAGTAAGTTGTACCTGCGACAGATACTTCGTAGCTTTGTTACATGATGGGAATACTGACGTCCTCACACCGTTTTTTCAGATTAAATGCTTTCCTAGAGGGATTTTACGATATTATCCCTAAGCGCTTGATATCAATTTTTAATGAGCAAGAGTTGGAACTACTAGTCTCTGGATTACCGAATATTGATATCGAAGATTTGAAAGCCAACACGGAATATCATAAATATCAGCCAAATTCTTTGCAGGTACACTCAAATGATCCGTACGAGATAAGGATGTATCGATATCATTAAGGTTGTATTTATTCGTTATGTGCTTTACGCTTATTTGCGTGTTTTTTTCAGATACAATGGTTTTGGCGTGCCTTGAGGTCGTTTGACCAAGCTGATCGGGCGAAGTTTTTGCAGTTCGTCACTGGAACTTCAAAGGTGCCGTTGCAAGGATTTGGCGCACTTGAAGGAATGAATGGAGTTCAGAAATTTCAGATTCATCGTGACGATCGCTCTACTGATCGTTTACCCAGCGCTCATACGTGGTAAGTGTGGCTTAATAAATTCAATCAGATATACTGAATGACGGCAAAGTTTGGCCTACCCATTAATTTATTATTGTTTTCCTTTCAGCTTCAACCAGTTGGACCTACCTGCTTATGAGACTTTTGATAAACTACGAACTTATCTTCTTAAGGCGATACATGAGTGCTCTGAAGGATTTGGCTTTGCGTAGTTTTGCTGAAGGACTGAGGTGATATAAAGTTTATACTGACAGCAAAGTACCTACATTCTCGAGTAAAGTTACGTAGGATTAAGGTAACGGATGCGATATATTAGGCGTTATGAATTTCCGCAAATTGCAAAGCTGATTTAAGTCTAAAATTACTGTTTATATGTAGCGGTAGTCCCGAATCAGGCGCTTCAAAATAGAAATAGCCGAAGCGCCGTAGTAGTGCAACGTGAGGGTAGAAATGGGTTTTATATTTGTAAAAAATAAGACTTACTGATGTACAAGATGTTCTTAAGTTGTAGAAAGAATGAATTTGGACATCAGCTGTTGATTATTGAAAGACTAACGACTAACGCGCCTGCAAATAAATTATATTATGCCTAATGTCTTCTCATTATGCGGTTGAGTCTACACTGAATACGAAGTAAGTTTAGCTAGGATTAACTGAACCATAGTGAAGTAGAGTAACAGTAACATTAGGCAATCTATCTTGCGACGAAGTGCTTCTTTAATGTTGATTGTTTCAGTCGCGGTGATTATTTTTGTCTCAAGATTGCTACTGTTTCATGTTAGATTGTCCATTTCATAATATTCATAACAGATGAACTGTTTGTGCAATCGTATTTCCTACCATTTACTTAAGTTTGCTGTATTGAGTAAATAAATATATTTAAACAACACGTTCACAGATCTCGGACCAAACTATACAGGTTTATTTTCACGAGCCGTGCGTCACATTTTCATATAGCCCAATCTATTTATCAAGCACCGAAATATCATATGAATCAGCCCCGTGTGTAGCGCCGATGTTTCTTGCGGAAACAGGTGAGCCACCAACTTGAACTGAACCTCTATCATGCTGATGGCAACACATCTGAATCAAAGATCCCGGCTGAATCCATGGACGCTGTACCTTTGGCGTTCATTTTGCCTTGGCCTTTTCTGACTTTCCCTGGACAACTTGCTCTTTCTCTAAGAGGCTTACGATTTCCGAAACTTGGTTGGGATGTAAGTTTACATGCTCGCGACCAATTAGCTCCAAAATCTGGTCGAATCAAAAACCTCAGATGAATTTCAGGCTCTAAATACAATCATTCCGTACAAGGTTATTACTTTACCTTGACAACCGCATCTACTTCGAGTTGACCGTCTCCATCATCGTCCATATTTTCCAACACATCCGCAATTTTTTCAATTCGTGAAGGATCAGAGACATTTTGAACTTTTTGAATAGCTTCAATCAATTCTTGCACAGCAATAACTTGTGATCTACAAAAAACAAATTTTAAGCGTAAGCTCGTATTTCAAAATTAAATTTGGACAGTTTCAACGCATCTTTTAGTGACTTTCGCGTATAATTGGTACAAAACTAACTTTTTAACTTCAGGCTTAATATCTTGCGCTCCTAAAATTTTTGAATCCTGGCTCGGCTGAGTCGGCTGTTGCTGCAAGGTGTCAACAATATTCTCCATTTTATGAATCATACGATTAACTCTCTTGTACAACTGCTTAGCTGCTTTGGACTCCTGGACTTCAGTTTGCTTGGCAACAGCGCCCAAGTCCTTTATATCCTCTTGGTAGTCAGCCAACTCTTCTTTTAGATCTTCCAACTCCTCTTTTTCAATATATAACTCTCGTTTCTGGGTTCCCAATACATCTAATGCACTCTCGATCTTTTCCAAATCGTCCGCGGTTAAAGGATCCTGCAAAGACCACAAGAATCATGAATATTTGATCCAAACAAATGCATCTGTTTGCGCAAATTACTTTGCCAGACCTTCTGCGTATCAGCCAAAGGATGAGGCACGTGTTTAGTTAAGCGCCGCTCTATTGTTTCTTGTACTGTCGTTGCAGTGCCTCTTCGCAAAATTTCTGGACCAAGTAAAGCGTGAACTTTCGGACGTAGTTTTTCTATGGTTGCAGGTTCGCTGGTCTTTGGCTCTTCATTAACTGAAATACAGGAATTAATGCCTTGAAATAAAAGACACTCACATTGGTTCTACATATATCATAAGTGGTCTGCCAATTTCACCATCGATAATAGGTGCAAGGTCGACAAGCTCCTCTTCCTTCGCTTTTTTGGCAGAGTCTGCCAACATCTTTTCCTCGGCAATTTCCTCAGCAATCTTCTTTTGCTCTGCTTTGATCAGCTCAATCCTAGTCTTATTATCGATTTTGCCTTCCCGTTCTCCAATAGCGGCCTTAGCTTGTATAGCCTGCAATTTTGATTGCGTTTCATTGAAGCTGGTGACATAGTAATATTATTCCTCTAGTATATAGGTTACAACGAAAATATTCACTAACAGCTGCGTCGGATAATGCAGCAATGGATGCCTGCAACTGTATCGGGGTTGGTAGATTTTCTGGAAGATACATAGCCCTTGATAGGAGTAGTAGTGAAGGCGGTACTTTTTTATGCAAAGATAATTCAAGCCAAGATTTGAGTTGTCGCCTAAGTCGATCTTCAGGTACCCCAAGCGCACGCATGCCCCTTGCTTTGCAAGCTGCTTGCAACTCTGTATCATTGAGTGCATCCACGCCTTCTTTTTCAATCACCTTTAAAAGTACACATCTCATGTAAGGCTTTCAATTCGTGCTGATGCATAGTTGATGTATTTCGCTTACCCTATCATCAGCAGCTAAATTTCTTAGTTTCATCCTGAGCTGAAAACGTAGCAGGGCTGTTGTTCCAATCGTGGAAATTTCGAGCACCCGGCATAAGGCTACAAGTTGTTCTCTGCTCAGGGAGTCCAAGGTGATTTCATCCTCAAATAATTTACTGAACTTAATAATCTCGTCGTTGCTTACTTCGCCTCCTGTGTGCCGCATCTTACAAACAAGAAATACAAAACCATCGTTCATTCGTTACATTCTACAGGCTTTATGAATCAATACCTGGGCATGTTGGTGTGATGCTTACTTTATTCATAAAGGCGGCAAATTCTTTCGCATCTTGAGAAGATCGCCCTTTACCGGCGACGGCCATGTCATCTAAAGTTTGCTGCAAAAACTTCGCCATTTCCAATTTCACCTTTAATTCAGATTTCATTTTCCTTTCCTGCAAAACCACACAATTACGTCACAGAAAACTCTCGGCGTCAGTTCGCAATATATATTGTTTCTGTATAACGTACCTTTTCATTTTGAGTTTGAAACGTCGAGGGTAGCATACCGGGGAAAAATTTTAAGAACACTGGCAACAGAAGTTCCATGAATGGAACAATTATAAAAACTGAGAATGGAACTAAGCGGAACACATCAGACGTGGTGCGAATAAGCTGTTTATGCTCTCTTCTAGTTAAGGATTTTCCATTTAATATCTTATTTACTAAGCCCGCAGCAATCCTTATATCGATAAAAAGTAATCTGAATCCATGATAGTAATGTAGTATCTGAAAATTCATTAAATTCATTAATTACTATGTTTTTCTTACTTTTCGTTCAGTTAAGCTTATACATGAAGTAATTCTTGCGTACCTCATCAACTATTTTCTTCCACAATGTTCGTTTTACAGGTTTTACAACGACAGCTCCTTGTTCCTCCCGCTTTTCTTTCAGAGCAATGACTGTTTCCTCAACCTTGGAAGACGGCTTCAAGGATTCTTTGTCTCCCACAGTCTTAGACGAATGTAGTAATCGTACACTGCTGCGCAGCCTAATGCTGCTTAGCTGGTCGTAACTTGACAGAATCGCACCCACCTCATGCCCCAGCCTAGGACGATGGTGAAAGCATTGATAATTATTAAATGGTCGATGCACCGTAAAACAAAACAATGTCGACTCATCGGGTCGAGCAGTTTTGAAAAAATGCTTCATGTCCTCTGCAGACACTGCATTGGTTGATGGTTCGACCAAATTGGAATAGTATACCAGGTACCGACTGCTGAGATGCGGTGCGTTTAAAATTTTATCACAGATAACGGAGCTTTGGCCAACCGTTGATTTCCAAGTCATACGTTGTTGTTGGATAACGGACTTACTCCTTTGAACTCCCCTGATTGCGTACATTGTGCCTACAAATATAATAAATATATTTTAGCCCCCACGCCGATTATATAAAGGAGCTTCGTTTGTAATCCATGCGAAAAATGGTAACTTCAACAGTGCTTTACTTAAACTTACCGTTTTATAACGCGATACGATCAACTCAACTAGAGTATAGAGCTTCCACGCAATTATATTGTACAATAAAAACTACAAACTACGAATCAAAGCACCTATGAAGACAAAATGAAAAGACTGTTCTACAAGAAACCCTTACACAGTCGTGGCAGTTTCCGATTAAGCAAAATAATTTTTACCCGCTGGGGTAAATCACATTATTTTTAGCGCGCTACAACACTTTTTTCATGTCAAATTGGCTAAGCCAGGCGTGCAATATTCTGGAACACAAACTGTAGCGCACCGGAAAACCGGTTGCACCAGAAATCGAACCGGAGATCTTATTAAAGTTGTCACAAGTCACAATTCACAAAGATAGGCAATCCCTGAGGCTATGTGTTTGCATATAACGTACGAAGGAACTATTCGGTGTATCGGAAATCACATTCCAGAACAAAGGAAACTTAGCTTGCAACGTTTGTGCTTGTAGAATCTGTGTTAACGATTACTATGAAAAGTTTGGTTTAGGAACACTTAGACAGTAAAAATAAAGAACCTATAAAAACTCAACTGAATTCCTGAATCTAGAACCGACAGCTGAAGTGCTAGAGGATCTTAGGTTTTGTAACGTAACAATTAAAGCTTCTGTCATGACTCGATCGATCTATAATAAGGGGGTAGCAGTTCTTGATCTCATGCCTCAATGACCATGTAGAATTATAACGCAATCTGTATTAAACTGTGATAATAAAAGTAGGCTTATCCATACGATATTATGCGATCTATTCTCTCGCTTGATTGCTATAAACAATTAAAATATGGGGACCGTTATGACGGTATACTAATAAAATTAATTTCTTTTAGCATTTACGGTCGCATAATATATGATTTTCTTAATTGATTGATTTATTTAAAGTACCCGCGACCTGTCTGATGAAACCTTTTTTCATGAATCAAGTTCATCCTTCAAATGAAGTTCATAGACATTGTGTCTCGAGAAAAAAGGTGCCATTAAATTTATTCATTTTTCAGCGCGATTATATGAACACAAATATCGCCTCAGGCAAATCAATACACAAAAATTTTTGTGTTCAATGTATTGATGCAGTTCGCTATCCGCATCGGCATACCTATGAACCTGCAATAACTTTTTCAGTAATTGACGCGTTTTACGAAGCAGTAGCTGAGAGCTAAAAAGAGTCTGAAAACTTTAATTATAGATTTCACTTCTTGTAGTTCTTTAGACGAATCGTATGAAATATATAACTGAAATGCTTTTGAATGGTCACAAGCGAGGCTTTATTTACACAACGTGGAACACATCTATGCGGTTCCCAAGAATTCGTGCCGCGTATAGTATACCAAAAAGTATATTGACGTTGTAGGGTGCATATGCTTCAAGGCTTTGTTGAGCACCGCATTCTCAAGTACATGAGCTCTTTGCAATATCATTCAGTCGCGGTCTCGGGCTGCCCTGTATAATTCATTTTCATTAGACGAGCAAAGGAGTTAAAAATTTTCAGAAAGGTTCAGTATATTTAGCTAATATTCTGAAATTGAAGCATAACCTTACGGAAGTAAAGTTTTAAAATATCTAGCGGTCATAATTGCACGAGCCGATATGTAATTGTAATAAATCTACGGTGTGAATGTCACAGTTGTTTTGATGAATTGCGATCGCGCTAACCGTTGACATACATCTGATTTTGCAAGCAATACAGCTAACGGTTAACGGGAGAAAAAAAAGTACCATCCTAGATTTAGAAAAGCTTTGGGACGCCGTGTTGGCGTCCACGTAAATTCAGTTTCTGGTAAGTTGACTACTGTCGATCTTCATCTGATAACTTGACTGTTATGTAACGTAAACGTTGCTGAAGACATTTAATCGGCAATCTAGTTCTTTTCATTTATTAATCCAATATTTAAATATTATTTTAAGCTGCTAGTACCGAGATGGAAGAATCACAGTTTGTGTCCGAGGATGAGTATGACGAGCTCAATGACGAAACATTTGGAAATGACGGGGCAGGTACGTGACCGAGCCAAAAAAGATCATAAGATCGTATTTTGTTGCCTTAAAAACCACGAAACAGGTCTTGGAAATGGAGAAAATATTGTAGATCTTTAATGGCTCTTTATCTTTGTGTTTCTAGAGTATAATTGGGAAGCAAATCAAGACCTCCTAGGAACATTATTGGAAGGAAATTATGCGAATGGAGCGAAACCCACAGCGGCTGTCAATCGGCAGGATGTTAGTAGCTACTTCACAGTCATTGGATGCACCCGAATTCTTTCTTGCGCACTGATGAAATAAGAGTCGGATACTAATTATAATACTAATTAGATTTATTTTTACTTTAGGCTGAAAACGGCCGAGAGATAGAAGACTTGAATGCTTTTGAAAGCGACTTGGAACATTATAATTTCGAAAATGAAAATGCTCTGGAAGAAAGTATATCCAGGCTCGTACTGGACGAAATGGATGACGATAATGATGAAGAAGCTAGTACCAGACTGAGGCGAATGACTTCTACTAATAGCTATGCTTACTTCATGCCACCTCAGGTTGGTTGACTGCCGAGCTCCCGTGTCCTTATGTCTTTGTAATTTATACTATGATCTCATAATTTTTAACTTTTTAATTAGGTTGTTAACCGCCATCTGCAGTGGTTTATGGATAAAGAATATCCTGGGGATAGTTCGCTCTTAGGTTCGTCTGTATGGTCGATGCAGCCCACCACAGTCGGGGCGACTTCAGTTGTACCTTCTGAAAATTCGCATGTAAGCACCTCGATGAACAATGTCACGGGACATCACAGGGGCATTAATCAGCTCTCCGATATCTTGGCAAAGGGCGATTCAGATACTAACAGACGGATTCCTCAGCCGGATCTGAGCGCTTTGTTGAGTGGAGTTAGGGGTCTCGACAATGCTGCCAGTGTGGTACAACCATCGAAGCCGCCGGTAACTGCCTTTGCTATCTGAATTTTAAAGTCATCTTATGAGTTCACAAAGAGTTACACCTGATTGCACCATTTCGAATTTTACTTCCACAGACATTCAAAACCGTTGATGAAATCGAGCAAGAAATGTTAAGAGAGTCTGAAACCATAATAAGCAAACCACCAGAAACTGTTGCAGAGCTAGTGAACAAGAATCAGACCAGTAAACCTAAAATAATATCTGTAGAGGATTTAGAGCGTGAGTTTATACGAGAATCTCCGGCTCCAGTCGCAACCCAGCTGGAAAAACAAGCAGGTCGTCAGGAAGCTCTTCTTGTTTCTGACATGCTACATCCTCGTAAAGGGCAACCTGGTGTTATACTACCTCATCCCGGCCAACTGCAAATGGTGCCCAACAATCAGTTACAATTCGTTCGTCATCCTCTCGTTCAAAGACCTCAGGCAAGAAATGCCGCTTTTCCGCAGCTCTTTCCGCATGGAATACCTGGAATTGGGCCCCAGCAGATGCCCATGCATCCTCTACGCCTTCATCAGCAACAGCAGTTCTTGCAGCAACGCTTGATGCAGCAGCATATCAATGCTAATCAGATGCGGGCTGCTTTCAGACCCCCATTTCCTTTGCCTGTAAATCAAAGGCAAAACGGTCCATTTGGAAATACTTTCGTCATGAATCCATTCCCTAATTTTATGGTGCCTCCAAGGCAGATGCATCCCATGCATATGCCTCGACCGGTTTTTGAGCACAAAGATGGTGGCCTGATGACCGAGAAGGACAAGCAGAGGCTAAAAAATATACAAATTGTGCAGCTGCAAAATGATCATCCACATACCACAGATTATTACTGTTTGGTAAGTAAAATTAATACTTGCTTCAAAGATACAATCATTAAATCCATCGAATCGATTCATATCCATGCAGTTTCTCACTACCTACATTCTGTTTAGATGAGGAAAGTAAGAGTCGGTGCTAAGGGATGTTCCCCCCTGGATTTGCTTCGTTTGCTCTTCCCAAAGAAAAGTGACGACGATAATGGTAAAAGACTGTACGAACCAGCTCATTTCGAAAACTCATTAGGAAAGCTACAAGTAAGTCTTAATTTATGGATATCGCTGTGTTTTCGTGGATCACCCTGTACTTTCTTTCACGAATGTTTGCTAATGGCATAACTTTTTGGCAAAACAGGCTCAAAGTGCTCTGGCTCCTAAAAAAGCCATCGACACGGTGATTCGTGTCGCTGATGCAGGTCCAGTTGGTGGCAAGAAGAAGTGCTACAGATACTTGCTGCTTGAAATCGAGAAGGTTTGTAGTTAAGCCTAGAACCTACAGTGAATCAAGTATTTCTTTGACCTTTGCTAATAATGCCACATTTTGTTTTCAGCTATATGAATGTCTACTAATGCTAGAAGAAGTCGATCTAAGAACTGTCGTGGCGACAAGTAATAAGAATAGTCCTATGGAAGATATTGAAATAAGATTAATCAAACAAAGAGTAGAAAATTTACTGACGGATTATTCGAAAATGAAAGGAGTTTTGAGTGTTAGAAAAGGCAAGGTAAGAATCAGCAGTGTGTAGCTCGTAACAATTGGTTCAATGTTCAAATCGTAAGGTATATTATCAATTTATAATTTTTGATTTACAGTTTCTGGTCTGTCGCCTTGCTGCATTGGCAGAAAACAATATTAGAATGGTTGCATTGCTGCATTTGCTAAAAGAATTTCCCACATGGGCTATCAGCTCGCCCAATCATGGTGATGCTAAGAATGATCTGATTGAACTATATCCTTACTTGAAACATTGTATTTTAAACATGGATATTGTTGCAATGGAAGCTTTGTGCCGTGTAATGGAAAAAGAGTTGATAGAAGCTTGGCTTTCGACCAAGGTAAAAATATACATTCCTTGCCCTGCTTTACAAATTATCATTTATACAGTGCCTTTGGTGAACGCTAATGCTTGACGTCATCAATTTCTGTAGCTCGGTTCCAGCATTATCATGGTTCTATTACATCAAGGAGAGCTCTTAAGTTGTAACATGCAACTAACTGATCAGTTTAAGCGGTTGTGGTGCCAACTAAGCGTCGTCCCTATTGTGGAAACTCTTCTTGTAGCTAAAGCATCGGTCGTGCCTCCGGCAGAAATTTTTCAAGTTGGATGTCACCGTTTATTAGCGTAAGTGAAATTATGACAGATAGAATCAGAATTCATTGATGTAGGAAATGCTTTGTGTAAAAAAAATTGGGAATTGCAGGTGCGATTTTTTACTCGAATCCACTAAAATGGAACTGAAGTTGCTATGGGAAAGTTTCTTAAGTCGAGAAACAAAAGTCATAAAATCTTAGAGTACACGTAAAAGCATTTTTTTCCAATGTTCATGTCTGAAATTATGACTTTAAACGTTTTTAAAGCATGTTTTACAATGGTATCTAATGAGATGTTGCCTGCAAATCAAGATCATCAAATATATAAAGAAAGTTGCATTAAAAGATTTTTGAAGTTCATTTTTTAGCTACTACTAGATGCAATTGGTGTGATTTCTGTAGTACGTATAAAGACTCATTAATTAGGTTAGCAAGATCTGAATCTGTGGAATTGCACGGTGCCTGCTACCAAGTTCAATTAAAATTAGGCAAGCAAAGTTATTGACTGCAAATCTCAAAACATTTTTTGTAGAATCTCTTATTGAATTTTCCACCTGCCATGAGATGCGTCTTACACGAGACACAGGCGATCCAAAATGCCCACTGCGGCTTCAACGCTGCGTCGGTTTAGCACTTCAGATTATTGAGATACAAACGATTGCCATTCACTGGGAAATTCGTATGCCATCACGATCACCTCGATCGTTTCAGGGTGGTTTCACTGCAGCAAATCCTACAGATTTAAAACCTGTTAGTTATCATCTTAAAACGTGGTATCAGTAAAACATACATTGGGTCTCACTGCCCTCATCAGCATGGGGACAGCATTACCTCATCTGAGTCTTGTAGGATAAGTGTAGCTGTTTTGTCCGATTTAGGTGACGAAGCTGATGCGGAATTAGTTTGCGAAGTGGCGGTAAAAATAGCTCCGGATACATTATTAGGATTGCTTTTAGAGTGCGATATAGCGACCAAAGGTACAGGCTCAATAAGAAGCGTTGCTGGTTTACACTAGATGAAAAGAAGAAAGTCACCTTTTATCGTTTGAATGGCGACAAATCTGAATCAGACTCAGGTTATTATGATGATGCACAGTTTCGGCCTACCTGTTCTTCATCATCACTTAATTGATCTTGACTCGTTGGATCCCCGTACAGCACAGCATTATCTCCATCTGCTTCATTTTGGCTCAAGCGAGAGTAACGGTACTCGTCGATCCTGTAATTACACGATGCTGGGCTAAAATATGTTGTAAACATTTAGTTTAATTCTTGTTATTTCGTTTTTTGATATGGTTTATAAAGGCCTTATGGCGGGAAACAGGAAATCTGTTCTTCCAATTGTCTGACTTACTTGTACAAAGTCGCTATGGAACGCTTTCGGTGCTTTTTCCACAAGTAATGGAAAGTTAGGTACAAGACGAGAGAAATAAAAGCTAGCCCAAGGAATACGAATAAGGCGTCTGAAGCGCCTGACGTAACTTTTGAATTAGCACCAACACGAGAAGTCGAGTTGTCTGCAAGGGGAGATGCATGAACAAAGTTCACTACTGACATACTTTTGTCGTTCACAGATTTCAAGTGCGCACTCAAATGAGGCTTGTAACTTTTCTGATGTGTGTGCGAGCTGTGAGCAAATACTGTGACATTTATGTCTTTTGCTGTCATATTCGTTTGACTTGGTGTGAAACAACACTTTACTTTCACCCGGAACCAAGTCTGCTCGTGCTTTTCAAGCCGATCGAATGGGGAGCACCAGCGTCCAATGGGATAGGAAGGAAACGGTAGTTAATTAACCAGCTTGTCATAGCAAGAAATACTTAAAGGCCAAAGGTGACAGTGGACGGACAGTACAACTTAAGAAGTACAAACGAAGGATTAGTTAATACCATGAATGAGACATGTTCTTTTTTACCCAATAACAAGCAGGGAGTTTGAGACAGAATGCAAAAGAAGCACAAACTTGAATGACTAGCCCATCACAATCACCAGTTTTGATTTGATTGTGATGCAAAATTTCAACAGACAGGTTTTCTTACAGCTGGCACGGAAAAGTGAGAGAATTAGAGACTGTTGACATCAACCGTGAAGCAGTGAAAGTTCTTATGCTTGCAGAGAAAGCAGGTGCGACTCCTGTGGATGAAAGAGGGCAGTCTTGTAGACAAAATGCAGTGTGCGCACTATTCTTACTGCGATGAACCCGCCATATAGTACAGAATAAGAGCAGGTGAAGGGAAAGTATTTTCATTAGTACCAGCGATCAAGTTCAACTCTTAGAAACATGTGAAATATATGCACATAATTTGAGCTCTAGTTCAGTTGTAACGGGCGCAGAATTTCATTGGTACACGAGGAAAGGTATGAAGTTCGTTGGCATTCCTGGTCTACTAATGGTGGCACCATTGCAGAAGGGATATTAATCTTGAAGTGTTCGGGATCTATTGTTACGATACGGAAACCTTATCGCCAAACCACTTTCATACATAATACCAGTCACTTCTTTCGCCAAACATCGTCTGGGATTTCTGTGATAGCCTTTAGACCACCCAGTAGGGATTCAAAGGTTTGCAGGCTGTCTGATCGCTTTGCTAAATGATCGCAAGTCGATCTGCCTGTTTCTATGGAACTTTTGCGATTAATATTTGAAAGGGAGCAGCTGATTATTTTAAAGTCAATGACTACAGTATAAGCATACAGGATAATGTTGTTTATCAAACATGAGTAATATCAGGAACTGAAATGTATAAAAACAAGTATACAAAACAGAGAATTAGCAATTATCTCTTAGTGGTTTCATGCCGTCAGTAGCACCAGGAATTAATTGAGCGTCACAAAAAAGGAGACATGAATTTGAATGGCCTAAGCAATCAGCATGTACGTAACATAGGTATAGGATAAGAAGTTGGAGAACTTGCAATAAATATAGGGAGCTCCACTTTCTCCGTTGAGAAAAGTAAGCTTGAGATGAAGACCCCTGTGGTCAAGGCAATACTCCTATGTTCCTGTTGGGGAAAAGAGCGATGCGTGTGTGTACTTCTTTGTACATCACAGAATGAGCCATGGCTATGCTTGAACAAAGTCTCAAGATTATTGAGACTATGCCGAAGTGTTGCTCCTGTTCCAGTGTAAAAACTTCAAGCAGTCCTCACAGAGTGACTGTTCAAGACATTTACAGACACCTATGCGGCGTACAAGGAAATCAGCTTATCTAAAATTTTACAGCATGTGACAGCACTGCGGTGGTGTCACGGGGAATTTGGATAGATGCACGGAAGTTAAGGAACATGGAGAAAATTGACAAAATCGTAACCAAAAATACCCTTTCTCTTTCTGTAGTCGCTTGTCTCTCATATGGTTATCCTCCAGCAGAGGACTAAAGAAGTCAGCTGAGAGGTATTAAGGAGAAAGAAGGATTTCACCTTCTTGAATAGAAAATAAGAGATAGAAATGTGGCCAAAGCGGATAAGTTCCGGATTTAGCGAATCATCCGGATTGTGTAGCGGCGGGAGCGGAAACTTGGGATTTTCCAGATCGGGATTATTTATTCATTGATGGCATCAAGGAAGAGTTTAACCCAATCCAGTTGAGGGATTGGAAAAGATTTTGAGGTTTTTATCGAGCCCTTTCGTACTCATAAGAGAAGTAGAGGTGAGTTCCAGTTGTAAGCTTACTAGAGCCAGGTTGCCTTTCCTTCCCAAGGTGAAAGTTGTATCTGTGTTTGTATGTGTATGCACAACAAGAGTAACCGTCTTGTGTCAACAAAGACTTTGAAAGTAATCTTTCGGCTGTACGAGACTTTCCCTTGCTGCGATGGGCAGAATTCGACTGAAACATAGCTCTCGTCGTGCGTCGTATATTTTAGAGGACGAGTCGTAATGGGAAACGTTTTACTAAAGATAGAGCGAGAGAGAGAAAGAGGAGGGAGAGAGAGCGCGCGCGAGAATTTGTGGCTAAACTGATAGGAAATTGACATTCTTAAAGGGAAGGTGAAAGTAGAGAAGAGAGCTGAGTGCTCTGCTTTTAAATGTTTCGCGAATCGAATTAAAGTAGGCTTGGAAGACTACTGCACACCTAAAAGCAGATAAGGATTACCATCTAAGATTTCCCGCCCACTTTTCATCCGCTGACTGCTACAATGTGCACTATGCCGTCGGTCTTTTCCCGGTAATCATGCCTCTTGATTTAAGAGGAGAGATGTAAGCAAAAAGTAATTATTCCGAATGAAGTGCTTTATATCGCCTACTCTCTCTTCAGCAGGAAGTGCTAAACTAAGAGGGGCGGAAAATACCTATGCAAAAAGGCAAATGGAGAGAGGCGGACAGCTTCTCAATCAGTCGAGGTCTGGGATTTTGTGTACGTCCTTGGCCGACACAAGATGTGGTTTAAGTTGTAAGCCATTGAATAAAAGATGAAGGTAGCTTCTCTGACATTGTCCCGTCCGTAATGTCGAGTTTCTTAATCGATCTTGTTATTTTGACGGGCTGTTGCTAACAAGCTATACGTATTCAATAGGAGAAACTTTTCTTCATTGCAGTCCACCAATCCCAAGTTATGAATTCGACGAATTGTCCGAGATGTAACTTATTTTCACCATGTTTGGAGCTGTGCAAAGTTTACAGTACGGTCTCGGACACATGTCAACAGCTAAATGACTAATGCGGACACTCCACGAGCAGGCGGCACGAGATCCGTGTCAAAGACAATGCGTTGAGTATTACGAGAGTCTCCTATGAAGCATGTCAATGATTTCCAATTTTCCAATTAGAAATTGGGAACATAATAGCAACTATACAAGCAGCGATTACTCGACAAACATTCATTAATAGTAAGTGGTGACAAAAGAATGGCAGGGCCGAGCATCGACTTAAAGATTCTTTGTAATGTCGCGTCAGATGGAGGGAAAGTGTAAGAGGGTTTAGCCCAGATTCTGACTCTGACTTATGACCAGAATCTGGGCTTTGTATTGTGTGCTCCTGGTTGAGACTCATGGTGTCTTTTCTATAGGTAGCATAATGATTTGCTCAATTCTACGTCACGGGGCTATGTAAAGAACTAAAGTGACTCGGTTCGGTGGAAAAGGAAAAGGGACGGAGAGCGGGGGAGCGTAGCGTAAAAGAAGATGTGGGAAAGTTTGGCAGTGAGACGGCCTGAACTGATGGTGCTGAACACAATGACTTGTTAGGGTGAAAACTGTGAGCGAGGAGTGCTGTTGTAGTTGTAGAAATTTAAGGACCGCTCATGTTGGAATAAAACAGAGTGAGAAGCTTTGGAAGGAAGAGAACAAGTTTAAGAGACAGGAAGGAAAGACTACACAGTCTGTGCAAGCACGAGGACACGGAGTCGATTCTGTAAGCAGTTTCATCGGCTATACATGTAGTTGAAGGAACTCATGTTTCGCACTCCTGGCTTACGACTGTAAAACGGCTGGTAGAAAGCGTAAAGGAGGTAAGGGAGCAGTCGGCGAGCATGAAGAGCTAGTTCACGTTTCTCCGGCCAAAGGAAAGTAGTAACGGTGCACTTGGGTGGATGTATATTTAATGGTGGAAGAAATTGGGAGGAGGGATGAAAACAGATAGAAAAATGGAAGGAGGAAAAGTCTTCCTTGTAAGCTGTGGAAAACTATGACCCGCTGCCTTTGAGGAGAAAGTGTACATGTTCTGGCATGGGAAGGAGTTCGCATCGGGTTACCCACAGCATATCGAGGGAAGAGCTCTGTGTAAGTTATGGATGAAAAAGGAATGGAAGACAGTGTCTTCATCCATTACCTTCTATTTATGGGTGTAAATAAGATCTGCATGCTCTGTGCCGAGGAAGGGATCAAGGCATGGGATCGATCTCAGTGGCAAGACATGGTCGTGTGAGCGCTTCACCCCGTCGGCCGTTTCGGCACAAATGGGTCGAGGAGGTCGCTCTGGTAGCGAGCTGCCTTTGCTAGCTCATGGCACGAACCTATCCATTTCACCTTTGACTGGTCCGTCTTGCACGAATGCTTCCTTTCGTCTGGCGAGGAGAGAGTACTGCTAGGAGTCACCAGGATGGATGGACAGAGGAAATTGAAAAAAACACACTTTTTTCTTCAGTAACGGGCGTAAAGAACTTGTAAATGGCTCCTGTGTTGCATAGTTCCCCGGCCGTTCCTCAAGTCAATTCTTATAACGCGCCGTTTGTTATTGGCCATGAGGGGTAAAGCTACGTGCATAATTCATACCTTAACATAACATTTACTCAAGCGATTAGGAGCATTTGCCCAAAGGTTTATACTCCAGAGCATAAACTACTAAAACATATCCCCAGCCCAGTATTTACTCCACGCAGGTCTTCCGGTTAACAGGAAGCTAACATGGTATGCATTCCTTGCAACCATAATTTGTTCCGAGATTGACATAAGATTGGAGTGATTCAGAGGGAATTAGACTGCTAAATGACACTTGCTCAGTACACCTGTATGGATGTCACTACAGATGATGCATTAGTAGATGCCACTTTCATTCCCTTCATAATATGATGCGGTCCATTCCGCAATTCTTTGAATCCTAGTCCTGTTACAACCTGTGCAAGAATTGTATGAGGAGCGTCACCCACGGCTCTCAAACGAGTGAGTGCGTTACGGACAAACCAAGCAAAATTATAGTGCATTTTAAGTAGTCCGTCCAAGAAAGAGTAAGTTGCAGGTAGGCGTAGGAGCCGTGGAGATGAGAAATGTCAAGAGGAGTTTTTACAGTAATTTTAATTGTCAAGAGGAAATTGACAGAAGAGGAAGGCAAGGTTTGGAACATGAAAGAAAATGCGAAACAGGAAGTCTTTGATGCGAATGTAGTACGTAAGCGTCCAAATTACAAGCGAACTGGAAGGTATTGAAGATGCGACAAGATTGATACTCTGGGATGACGTTCAGGTTGCCGAGCGAGATCAAGAATAGCGGCTGAGAAAATACACAGCATTGAGAGTTACACATGGGTGCGTAGGTGTAGGAATAGATGGGAGAGTGACGCAGCGATGGAAATTTGCTGACAAGTAGGCGGTTAAAGAAAGCATGTACATGTGCACAAATGAAGAGGAAGTGAAGCAACTGGAATCACTCAGAAGTGAACGTGTGGAAGATCAATACCGGAAACTGACATATGCGCTTTCATTTCATAAGCAGCCTGTGGGTGGATGGGAAGCATGAGGAAAAGGTTCAATGTTTGGATGAAAAGTTGTGCCAGAAGTGGATTTTTCTCGAAGACTGCATAACTGTGTGGATTGAGCTTTGCCCGAGTTGAAGGAAAAACAAAGAACAAAACTGATTATGATTGCAATTATGATGGTGGGGAAAGGGAAACTGAAATGGCTTCGTGGAGACGGGGTGATAGGATGGATTGGAAATGAAACTGGTGGTAGAAAGTGGTGTGTTTCACACACAACTCTCACAGCTCCAGCTTAAGCTCATGTCGCATATGAGCAGACTAGACGTGAGAAATGGTAATCGTATCCTCGTAGAAGTGCCGTGAAAAACGGTCTTTAACGGTGGGAGTGTGTGTTGTAGTGGTAGAGACACGGCTTATGGCACGGGCAGGATCACCTTTGTAAATGTGCATGCGGAGGTACTCCACTGTCTTGGTTGCGTAATTTGAAGCAGACGCGACGACCTGGCTGCAGCATAAGTTGATACGCTGTGGAAGTAAGTGATACTTTAATGCTCAAGTTGACTGCGAAAGAATTGAGATAGTATCCGGAAGGGAGTAGGTGTAGGTCTTGCTGTGCTGGTTAAAATTAAACGCTTAGAAGGACCGAGCTACGGGGATAAAACTAATGGGCCGATAAGACTCGAACTGGTGCTATAAGAATAAGCCGTGGAGAAAGGATTGGATTCGATGGTAAAACAGTGTAACTAGGCAGGGCATGGAGCGAGGATAGGAAAGTGGGTGGTGGACTGGTGAAGGCGTGCTCCTGGAGAGAAACAGAGCTGTGGAGAAGACAGAGGTATCGATCAGCAGACTCCTCCAGGTCTCCGGCATGCACAAATGTAGGGCAGAGGAAGAGGCGAAGCCCGGGTTTTTCTCCCCGCCAAGCCCATCCGGAGCTTCTTCTGCAGCTTGTGTATGCTCCGTCCTCCGTTCTCGTGTTCTCGTAGTGAGAGAGAGTGAGAGAGAAAGAGAGAGAGATGTTACAACTTTTTCAGTCAAAGAGCAATGGAAAGTCTTGCTGCAGACGACTGCGGTACGAGCTTGAGGATTAAGACGAACGCCACTAATGCTCCGATGGCCACATCCCTTCCTTTGCTCAGTAGGTTACAATAGAGTGTGGAGAAAGCAGGTTGTGCATAACTTATTACGAGCAGAAAGGGACAAGAATTTAAGTAGATCTGATACATGGCTATTACTTGCTTCCCTTTGCCTTTCTCCGCCAGCGGGCTGAGAAACAATAAATGAACGCGAGGGAAGCATGGAAGAAGGTTATGAATACCTCAAGGCTCTGAGAGCTCTTCTCCAACTTGTGTAATTTGCGTCCGTCGTTCTGTACCGTAGTTGCTGTAACGATCCCTGCGCTTTGTTTCTCATCAAAGCTAACAATAAGTAGAAACAATGCAGTGTGTGAAAACCTGTCGCAGTCTCGCCTACAGCATCCTCACGGATATATTTTCATGGTAGCAGGCTTTCTAAAATTCAAGTCTTGCTCTAGTACAGATGTTGGGTTTGTATAAAAAAGATACTGTGAGTGATTATTACATATTCTGCAGAAGCAAGGCAAAGAGAGCACACAGGGAAACTGGAGGCTGTTATGGTCCAATGAATTGGTGGTATTGACAAAAGACTCGTTTTGAAACAGAAAGCGTTCATGCTGAAAACGTAGGATCACACTGCAGAAAAGCCTCATTGAGCTGAGTTCATTTCCTGAGGCTTCCTTCGTCTATATACTAGCTTCTTTGAAGACGAGGACGGGGATTGGAAGACTTTTGGACGTTTTCTTCTCCGACCAATGATCCTTGTCAGTTGCAGAATATTTTCAGAGGTGCAGCATCGTTAGCGAACTGCGTGGGATTTCTATGAACGAGTGGTGGAAGGTAATACGTTTTCAAAAATGGGTGTACAACGGTGCAGTGCTCCCTCCCGGTTAGTAATATGTACATGCGTAGTAGGATTTGAGCGATTCGCTATGATCCTTAAACGAAAAACATGCTGAAGATTCCCTATCTGACATTGTGAGTATTGACCAGACGTGTGTACATGTCGGTGAGATGGGAACTGAAGCTATACGAGCCTGCCAGACCATGCATCACTAGCCGAAAAGAAGAAGGCAAAGTCTGCATGGAGAGTGGAGGAAGCGCATTGAGGGTGAGAACGGAGTTGGCTCGGTCGGGTGGCTGCTACGGGCTAGTGCTAAGTGACGACGAAGAGAGGGGAGAAAGGCAGGAGAGAAAGCAGGAGGAAGAGGACGGGAGCTTCGCTGCGCCCGCTGCGCTTGTGTGGATAAGAGGTCTTATATGGTGTTGGCTGGAGACTTTGAGTGAATTTCCTCTGGTTTGAGGATCCAGTGTATGGCTGAGCTATAGATTTGTGACTTGGTGAGGATGTGTTCCTTTGTGGCTTTTGTGACTCCGCCGTGCCTTGTCATCATTGAGACAACTAAGGCATTATCAAGTTACGCTGAAAAATTTTATTGCCAGTATTAAAAGAGCGTATGAAAGTCACGTAGTCATAATTGTATTTAGTTAGTCACATCCTCTGGTTTTCTTTCTAGGGGCGACGAATTACTCTGTAAATTACTAGCTATAGTCATTTTGGTTTGTATGAGTTCGTTTGTACGTCGCTTTGCGTCAGCACTCTCCTGTGGTTCGTGAAACAAGTTTGTATGCAGTTGGGGCGAGTGTGTAAAGAGCATTTTGTAAGGTGATCTGTGAATACATCATGGAGTCAGTGCAGAAAATCAAGGAAAGCACTGCAAGTCCAAGTCAATTAACAGCAGAATTTCAAGATGGTGTGAGCAAACCTGAACGTAGCCAATGATTGGGTGGAGACCGAAGAGAAGAAAAAGGAAGTCCCTGGTTTAAACATGATTCCAGCACATTGTTGTGGTAGGAGGGTGAAATTACAAAAAGAAAATCACCAGTTTTCCGTCAAGCTCACACATTTTGTTGTACACGAGGAAGCTGAAAGCGAGTTGTAGCATGGCTTCCAGGATTGATCAAAAACTTGATTTGGTGCACCAAACTTCATGTAGATGTATCGAACACTGTGGTGGGTTTGCTCCATGGCGACAAACATTTGTACCAGGACGTTGACTGGCGGAGGTGTTCTTGTCATTCTGAGCATTGGTGATCAAGGTCCGAACTGCGGCACTTGAGCGTTAGAATTGGTCAACTAAAGGATGCTAGGAAAGCGAACGTAATAGAATGAGAGCTGAAGAGAAAAGATGACAGCATCGCCTCGCTTCAAGAAGAAGAGGCATCCGGTTGAGAGCGAGTAGCGAGTAAATGGAAGAAAGTGATCGTGATTGTCGGTGCACTAATCCTCGTGGTGTTTTCTACTGGTTTCAGTTTCGTAGGACGGAACTTTATTCATGACTGTCCTGTCGTCCTGTATTACTCTACGTGCACGCGGAACATGTAACGGTTTTATGGCTCGTTCTGCCAAAACTCTGAACTTTTATAGAAAGCGGAGAGAATGATATGCCGTTGCAATTACATGGCTGCCATGAGGCTGCCAACTAGCGCTGCCATGCCACAACCACAAAGTGAATGGCTGAATTCAAAGGCAAATTTCTGGAAAAGAGTGAATTTTGCGATCGCCAATAGGGCTTGCGAATGTCTGATGATGGATTTTATCAAACGAGTGTTCCTTCATAGTTCGTCAGAAGACCAGACTGCTGTTTGTTCCTCACTGTTCCTCGGTAGGTGCGTATCTCAAGTAGTTGATAGCCTAGGCCATATGTACTTATTACACGTGTGAAGCGTAGCTTAAGTGAATCCATGAATCCGTGAGTGCCCATCAAGTAAATGCTGTTTACTACACGATAATTTACTACACGGTTTCGAGAGACTATTCCGTGTCCGATATCAACATGTTCAGCTTTGCCAGTAAAATGCTCAATACCATCATGGGGACGGAGGAAGGTCAAGGAGGACCTGGCGTTCCTGGAACTGGTCCAGGGGGACTGGGCGGTCTTATGTCTGTCCCAGGACAGAATATGGGACAACAGCATCACCCTGGTCAACCGCCTGGACAACAAGGGCCACAGGGAATGAGACCTGGCATGCCTGGCTTTGGCGGTCAGGCAAGGCCTAACTTTTCTGGCCCTGGCCTTATGGGACAGGGACCGCGTGGCGGTCCTCCCACATTCAGTGGTCCTCGACCTAGTCCTGGTGTTCAAGCTCGACCTGGAGCTCCTAACTTTGGAGGCCCACCACGACCTATGGCAGGAGGGCCTGGTACACCGCACAGATTCAACGGACCTCAACCGAACATACAAATGCAATCACCTGGACCCCCAAGACAAATGCATCCGTCCGGCCCCGGCCCTGCCCAGCCTATGCAACCAGGACCCCAAGGACCGGGTGCGATGATGAGACCTGGACAACCTGGCATGGGCCCAGGCCCTGGCATGAGGCCTCGTGGTCCTAGTCCTGGTGGACCAGGTCCTGGTGGCTTTCCTCCTCAAAGAATGCCTGGAAACATGCCTGTTGGTGGTGAGTTAGTACTTTGAGTTTTCACGTTAGGAATAACGCGGTGGTGCAGCAATCATGTTTTATGCCTTTAGTATGCGACCAGGTTTTAGGCTTGTACGGAGCTCTTATAATAACGAACTCGTACACTATTTTGAATTTGGGAGTTTAAAGCCAAATACACTTGCAGCATCAGACTTTAAAAATGTTACATAAATTCGTAGTAGTCGCCAAGAAATCAAACATGCGAGAATCGAAGACGATGAACCATGTGTAATAGTGCCTGGTCTATTTTAAAAGGGAAGCAGTATAGCCTTGCGCGTTCAGGAAGTTTTATTTTAACCGAGTGTTTCCATTAGTAGAATTGAATTCTTAAGCCACCAATCACTATACTGCCAGCAGGCCTGGTCTATTTTAAAAGGGAAGCAGTATAGCCTTGCGCGTTCAGGAAGTTTTATTTTAACCGAGTGTTTCCATTAGTAGAATTGAATTCTTAAGCCACCAATCACTATACTGCCAGCGTCTGAACATCTCAAGCACATACATGGAGTCATGAACTCCATTGGGCATTTAAGAAGCACTCGTGTCAAGTAGAAAGCTTTTTGAAATGGTTCAGTAAGTTGGAAGAACTTGTGTCTGGTCTAGGGTACAATTTCCAGATTCTCCTCATCTTTGATACGGAACTGCTGCTGCCCAGCAGGACTTCAATAACAAATGTAAGTACGGATAGGATGTTGGTAATGCTGATGATCCGATTGAAATCCATCTAAAGGCTGCTGCACTTAAGGAGCAGAAATTATCAGTGGGAATAGAGGAACCATGGGCTGCGGATGAGTAGAATCAGGAGGAATTTGGTCTTGAACCTCCAACTGTGAAAGCAGGAAGGATCTGATAGATCTCCCGCGGACTATTTTCTGAATCGGTAACGATTCTCACACAGGAAGTTAGACACATACACAGTTCTAGAGCGAACGCTTTAGAACGAGGACCACAGAGACTTTGTTCTTGATTAGGTTAAAGGGATGAATTATTTGTTACTGTATGCTCCTTCGCCATGACAACAACTGGAAATGATTTATGTCGTAGGAATGCCTGGTGCTGGCGCCCCCGCGGCTGCAAGCTCCGGTGGACCTGTTCCCAGCGTAGATCTGAGTCATTTGAGTGCCGAAGAAAGAGCCATGATAGAAAATGTCATGGCAAAAGCGCAACAACTAGAGCAAGAGGCACCGCCAGTTCCTTCAAGCCAAAACGCACCTCATGCCCCGATGAATAACCAACTGGGAGGACCTAGGATGATGCGGTAAGTAACTTTTCTAGTCAAGTCATAGGGCATGCGAGCAGGATTTGCCATTTTCTGTTGAGTATGATGAAATCCACATTCGACAACTGCAGTCCCGCAACGTCGAGAGGAGCACGTGTTCGAGTCATGCCAAGGAACTAGACTAGACGCCATTCAAATGAGAACAATGCAGGTTTCCTGGTACAGAAAGAAAAACATAAAAAAGAAACTAATAGGTCAACTGAGGGAAACTGAATCTGATGGTAACGTTCTGGGATTAGGAGGTTGGCAAATAATCGTAGATTTTGCTGGATTAGATTGATGACTTTTCCCAGTTCCTTCTCCCGCATATTTGAGAAAGAGGTGAAAGAGCTACAAGGACCAAGCTCCCTCTCCCTCGTCACAATCCTGCTCTACTGAGTCCACGTGTGCGACGCCTCCAGTTTTGCATGTCCCTTGCTTCTATAATCTGACAAGGATACAAATAAAGGTTGAGGGCTGGTTTACGACAAAGTCCGCACAGCGTGATGGAAACGAGCCTTGGTATTAGAGCCGTCCCTTTTGTTTAGTAAGAATCTGTTTCGGCAAAGTGGAGAAACTGGAGAAAGTAAACATGCCAGAGCTCCTCTGAGCTTATCCTCCTGTATGCTTTTCCTGCCAATTGTTACTGGGTAGTGAAAATCCCATGTGTACGATTCTGAACTCCTTCGACTTTGGCGGATCTTGGACTAAAGAGGTTGTTCGGTAGTTGCTCCTTCTTCTCCGGCATATTTGTTTGGAGCTGACTTGAGTTCTCCACTTGGAAACTCACCAGACTCGAGATTCCAAAAAGGTGGAGGTGGAAGAAAAAATGAAAATTTTTCCTCCCTCCCCTTCTTTTCTTCTCCTTCCACTCTTTCTTCTCAAGAAATTCAACCAAGAATAGCATTAAATTTTGATGCGTTACACTCGGCCAGATTTGTGGATAGTGTGGGTACAATGTCAAGCAAACTCGTTCCTCAGGTATGCATAATGCTGTTGACTGCAGTTAGAGGCATACAAGGCACAAGGCCATAAAAAAGTAGCATAAATGTGAAGCGGGTGCTTTGGCTTTGAAAAGGAACGAGTTCTTGATTTGAAGGTGCAGTAGGCCGTCAAGAGAATGTGTAATTGCTCAGTCCCTACATCCATTTCTGAGGAATAAGCCAGTTAGGAAGTTGAAATGCTTTTTATTCGCGAACGTAGTTGCATGTGATGATTCTGAGTATTTTATGGAGAGGTGAATCATGTAATTGTAGTCATAAATTGAATACAATATCTTTGAAGCAGGAATCTAATAAATCTTTTGGAATAATAAGCAGTATTATATTAAAAGTCCTTCTCATGCTACAGTTTCCTGACGAATCGAGCACAGGGAAATCCGAGCAGTTCCACTATTCACATTCAAGTTTATTCCAGCCGAGACTCTGTTCAAAATAATAATTATAGGTGTAGCGCCAAAGAAGAACCTCACAACCTGAACTCAGGGCTGAGCGGCTACAACATACAGTACTGCAATCTTTTCCAAATTCCTTGAACGACTTGCTGGAGATACGAGAGACTGCCGAACTTTCACTTCGTACTTTCACGTTGTTAAATTTGTACGAGCGACGAGGGCGAGCATGCGTATTTTCTCCTTATCGACTTGATGCACCAATTCACGGACAGGAAAGGCCAGAATGCTGATATTCTCCAGAACAAACGTACACAGCCGAATCCTCAACTCCTACAAAAACACGAGAATTTTTTACCTCCTTAATTCCTTCGCATGGAACGGGGAAGGAACGAAGGAAGCAAAGGCAACCGCCAATATCATTCTTTTACGCCCTCAAGTTTTTGTCTTCAAGAGATTCTCTTCCGCTATGAACTTGCCTTCCTTCGATCCCAAGGATTTGGTTCAGTGTCGTCCGTCTGAAAAGCTCATGAGCATCTCTCACATAGACTGTTCGTGAAAAGACTTCGCCGCTCTGCCACAAGACTGGCGCTTGAGGCAAATTTTTATTGACTGCCAAGTTATTGTTAGATCCATCAGAGGCGAAAAGACCGTACACGCATTTCGTCAGGCACGCAGCAAAGGCTGTCTCAAAGCAAAGCCATACAAACAATTCCCTTACCCAATAAAAGTTAAATTCCATCAGATGAGCCATCTCAGTTCGGAAAAGGAATTCGGTCCATACGTGTACCACATACTGAAACATTCCACCATCCGTCCGTAAGCTCAGTAAGATTTCACCGTTCTATTTTCCAGGGCCCGTAAACTCGGTTGTCTTTCTTTCCCCGTTCCTCTTGCTGATCATCCAACACGTCTTGAATACAAATACATGAGAGCATTTTTCAAATCCTCCACATTCTGTAATCATCAAAGAAGTTTCACTCCACGAGCCCGGCAACTTCCATTTTCTCCGGGCTTTTCCGCCGACGAAAGTAACGTTTGCCAGCATGAAATGAATAATTAAACGGACAGGCATCTGCAGGTTCAACCGCCTGGTCATTTCCTTGTTGACTGCAGTCATTTCTATGCAGTGTACATGTAAAGATATAGCGGTTTCAAGAAACTCGAGCTTTCCGATCTTTGCGCATCTAACCTCGCTTGTTGGATCATGACGTGCTATGCGGCTGCACTTGGTTAATTAATAAACTCGATTTACATTCTTGTGCAACAAATCTGCATATTTTAGGAGCAAAACCCATGAGAAGATGAAGAAATGCAACATGGCAATATGTAGCTCTATGGTTATGAACCTACGCCTCCTCACATCCGTTCGAGTCTACTGAGACCGCACTGTGTTCAAACTTAAAACCAAACATGACTTTCACCCAGCTACGACCTGGCAGATGTGTTTAACAAATGCTTTTACTTGATCCCATCATATGTAAACAGGCTCTAGTCGCGTTTTAGGCTAAGCGTTCTGCTGTAGCGGGACTTTCGTGCAAAGGCTATGGAAGTCCCATAGTTTTGTAAATTTACATAGCCGGAAGCAGTATTTTGTTCCTCATCGGGCCTTCCTTCGACCGGACTATGCACGGTTTAGTTAGAGTGAAAGTAGTTTGTACTAGGTATTGATAATTGCCGGTTTACACGAACGATAGTGGCATCTTGGAAACCACAGGACAGGAGATCAGGTTTAGCAATTTACTGCTGCGTTACGTCGCTACCCTGTAATTAAGCTAGCCAGCATTTCTATTTCTAGGCTGGAAATGCTTAACATTTGTCTCATGTAAACAGGAGGGACTCTTCGATATTGACCTCTCATGCCACACCAGTTCAAGTAATCGTTCATACCACCATGAGGTGTTCCAGACCTCCAAGATGGACTAGAATAGTATAGGTTGAAAAGAGTCTAATTCCCGTTGTGCAATAGCAGAGTGTACTATCGAATCTTTGAATCATCACCGTTGAGTCTGCACGACTATTTGTAAAGCGCTGTGACCAACTAATGTAACTGTAATCGCCTACGTATGCCTGACTTGAAGTCAAACATTAATTCTTGTTCAATTATTCCATTTATAGGCCTGATGGATATGGCGGAGAACAACAAGGCAATGATTTCGGAGGCCGTCCATGCCCACTGTGCCGACAACGGGATGTAAGTGGTTATTGCATCAACAACTTACTTGAAATGGCTTTATCGCTAGTTTAGTTTGACGAGAGCGTGTATGCTAGAGTCTTTCAACTTCTACGAAGTGAAAAGCCCTCTCTCTCTCTCTCTTCACCGTTTAAACACTCTGTGATCCTCGTGCAGTTAAATAGCTTTATTTAGTGGCGGTTCTCCTGGGACCAGAATTCTTTGCTCTTGCTTCTTTAGCAAGGTATGGAACCTGGCCGCATGTATGGCGAGGAAGCATATATGAATGTGCATGTGCGGGTACTAAAAACGTGCTGTTTTTGCAGGTGAGCGGAAGGGACGGACATCCCGGACAGGAGTGTTCAGAGTGCCGTACACTTGTGTGCAACCGGTGCGGTGGTATGGCCACGCATCCGGAAACCAAGGTATGTATTCCTCAAGTAAAGTCCTTGAGACACATGAACATGACTAAATTGCATATCGGCCGGTTTATAAACTACCAAACAATGTTGCAATGTCGATCAATGACATAAAAGAGGCAACGCCTTCGAATAGATTAGCCCATTGTGCAAGGAGAAGATATGTGGCGGTTATGTATAAATTATCACCTGCTTTTCTCTACTGGCAAGTAGTTAGTCCCAGTCGGTGAATAATGAAGATTTCGTATTCGATTCCTCCCTTTTGCTTGCGTGAGCTAGAAAGTCGACTTTCTCAGAGACAGTTAGCAAGGTACCTTGAGGTGGAAGGAGAAGGTACGTATGTTAGTTGCTGTAACAAGCGCTCTGATGGCGCTTTCTTGACTGCAGAGTATGCTTGTGGATAAGCTAGTTATGGTCAGAAGGCTGATTAATGAAGAAGATAAATGCTCGAGGCTATTTATATACACATACTTTTTCAAACTTGGTTTGTCTTGCTGAGCGCTATTGAGGCATGGAGGATGCTTGCCTTCTCCGAGTAGAAAAAAATAATAAATATCGAGCTCGGCTCTTGTTCGAAGCCAGCGCTCCTGCGAGGACGTAATTAGTAGATCAAGCTAGGATTTTCTGCAATGGACTTTACTAAGCCTAGCGTGAAAGGAAATAGATTGAAATATCAAAGCTTGCCGACTTGTTCATTGCAGAGGCCGGAATGGACTTGCGGTAATTGTATTAGGCGGAGAAGAATGGGAGCCGGACCTGGTGCGACAAATAACGTTATGGCTGGAAACCAAAACCTTGGACCAAGGGGGCCTATGGGACCTTCTGGTCTGCAGCAAAATCCAAACGTAAGAGATGAGCTTGTTCAAAGCCCTTGTCCATGTATACGTATGACAAGTTATGGAAGTACCGTGACTTTGATGTGGGAATGATGAGACATGTGGGAGAAAGTGACGCGCTGGAAGAGAAAAACTTTCGTCGGAATTTGAACTGAGTGACGTAGTCAAGGAAGGGTTGAGGGCTGGAGAAAGTACTGACTGAGTTGTATCCGTGCTGCAGAATACATTTACAATTGTTTTTCCCCGACTGTGCTTTGACAGGAATGGGATCGGAGAGACATGGGAGCCGGTGGAATGATGATGCCTGGACAAGGACAGCAGCAGCCACAGCAGCAGCTTCAACAGCAACGCTGGGACAATGAGCGTGAGTTTGCGAACGTTGATGAGATGTCTTCTCACACTGCAGCTGCGAATAGTTCTACGATTTCTAGTATGACTTCGACTAAGGCGACAGTTGCTGCGATCACGCCGGTCACGACGACCACAACTGCTACTACAGCTAAAGAAGAAGTAGGAAAATGGGAGAAGGAGTCTGGTCAGAGTAGACGTTTTTCAGCCGAGATGATGACCACATCTCCTTATGGCGAAAGAACTGAGCAGAGTGAAGATGAGATTATCCTGAATCCTCCTTCTAGTAAGATTCCTCCTGACGTAGATTTTGCTAAGATTCCTTTCACTTGTTCTTCTTCACTGTTACCTCCTCAACACTCTCGCAGCATGAGCACTCCTGTTAATTCGGGCACTTCGGTAGTTTATGCGACTGAAGCGAATGAACCCTCTTGTTCCTCCTCGTACTTTGATCGTGACCCGTACTCAACGGATTCTTCCGCTAACCTTTATTCGTACACTGCTACTAATCCCTCTGCTACTACTTCCTCTTCGTCCCCCTCGAGCAAAAATATCCTGAATTCCTCCTCGTCCTTTGTCAAAATGCATAGTCGCTCTCAGAGCATGGACGTGTCCGAGGGAAGCGACAAAAGGGCCTCGTATCTGAGTGCACATGGGGTTAAGTCTGGACGGGGGCTGAGTCGCAATTCTTTTGATGATCAACTATCGTACGATGACGAGTTGATGAGGGAGCCGGAATCAGCTGATTCCTACCTTCAGCACAAGTATGAGGACTACCGTGGAGCTGGGAGACAAGTAGGGCTGGAGCCAGGAGTCTCCTCCGGTATAAGCAATTTGACAGAGATGATGAGCTCGTCCCCCTCCTACTCCACCCCAGCGGCGTCTCAGCTTATTAGTTCGAGTGATCCGTTGAAATACACTACGAGTTTATCGTCTGAATTCCCCAGTAATTCCTTTGGTCACACCTCCTTTACTGCTAGTACCTCTGACACTTCCTCTGCCGTAGCTTCTTCTTCCCGTTACTATACCCCTGCCGCTTCCACCAGTACCAGTACCTTGAATCCTGCAACTAATTTTCTTTCTTCTTCTTCCACATCTTGTCTTGCTACCTCTACTTCTTCTTCTACTACTACTTCATCAACATCTGCAATGTTGCAAACCACAAGTTTACCAACCTCTTCTTCTACCACAGCAGTTGACCCGAAAACTAGTGCTCTAATGGAGGAATTGATTAAGCTCCAAACCGCCGTTGAGTCGTACACGGTTAAACGGCGAGAGCGACAGAAAGAATCAGAAGCAGGAGAAGAACTTGGCACTTCTCTTCGTGATTCATATAGCTTACGTCAAGGCTCCATCTCCTCATCAACTCCAATTTCCCCTCCTCGTAGTCCATCTCCCTCGCCCTCTCCAAAGGGGAGTCCGGAGAAATCAGGTGAAAGTTTCAGTCCTGTACTCTCACTCTCGCCAAACTTATTGTATCATCATCATGCATCCAGCTTTGATAGGCCCGAGACGCCTGAGTCTCCGCCGTCACAGTTCCCAGAACCTAGAAAGGCTATTGTTTTGAGTGAGCATGATTTGGATGACTACAAAAGCTCCTCGGACGAAGAAGACCTAGACAGTGATAGCGACGAGGAGAGAAAAACAATTATAGCAGGAGGAAGTGAAGTGATCACTTATTATGACCACAGTCCTGGAGATGTTTATACCATCCCCGAAGAAGAGGATGAAGGGGGCAGTCCCACAGGAGGGGATTTAGTAACCAGCTTGAAGCGCCCAGGTGAGTCAATCATATTCTGGCATGTGTGTCCGTCCGGGTGCCTCCGTTTCAATCTTAGCAAATGTCTCCGTTCTTCCTACGGCCCTAAACAATTCGCTCCCAGTCAATCATCCTCAGCAAGACGAAACTCCAGAGCTAGCAGTAACCCCATTTATTATCACAACCCATCACTCTCCACCATCCCCTCATGCGTAAATCATTCCCATACTTTCATTCACTTCACAGGCAAATTTCAAACCATTTTGTCTCTAGAAAACCCCACTCTTCTTCGTACCGCTTCCAGTCTTCCTGTCAATTAGTAATTTCTAGCCAAGCGGTACAGCTTTCTATCAATATATGCCTTTACATGACCAACAACGTGAGTTTCATAAACTTACAATCTCTTTTCCTGTCCATCCGGTTCGTCATTACGGATCCATCTCCTCTTATTTTCAATTCTCTAACCTGTTGAAATACGAACTGAGCACATTTCCGGTGACGAACCAATGTAAACGTGGCCTATGACCACCCTCTGTATTCCTCCTTACAAACCTTATCAACTTTGAACATCAGCGCAAGTTAAACTTGCCTTTACGTATTCCTATCACAAAACGAATTTACGTTTCTCTCAAGAACGGCAACAAGTCAACATACGGAACTTTTTATCAAGACATGCTCAAATTCCGTCTTCGTCATTGAAAACTCCCGTTTGAACTACAGCTGCTCCCAATGCTAGCACTTCTCTCTGGATTTCGTCTTGCACTGATGTATAATTAAGGTCGAACTACCCAGAGTTTTTCCAGAAATCAATAGCATGGCAGAAGTTTGTTTTGTCATCATATATTCCTACAGTTTAAAGGCCTTATGAGTGCGCGTATCTTTATCGATTGGCGCATTTACATTGTCTCGTAAGTATTATTCTTGGCAGACTGAAGCCACGGTAGTTGGTCAAAGCCCTAGCTAATTCAATTCATCGTATGGGCATGATTGATGCATTAATACAAAAAAAAGCAGTTCTCTTCAAGAAACTGCTTGACTCGCTATCATAGTCAGAATTGTATTTTGCAGTAATATTTACGGAAAGTAGTGGTTGGTTAAAGTAAACATTGTATCGATTGGTTACTTAAGAACCTTGTAACTACTTGTGT
>VRMD01000022.1:0-62087 GCA_009872375.1 Sminthurides bifidus
GCGGTTATTAGAAAACAAGCAAATCCTTGTACTTGAGGTTGAAACATTGCAATTTTGACACGCAGTATCTTACGCCATTCCAAGATTATAAAAAGAGGAAGCTAAGCTTACAAGCCAGGAGTATAAACATATCCAAGTTTTAGCAGTTGCAGAGAATTATGAATAAGTCGTTTAGGGACTGATTGCAGCTTAAATAAATGGAGAGAAAAGTTGATGAGTACGCGTTACGCAAGATACCGAAGGGTGTTTCTAGTTACAGATGTGACGACAATCTGGCTAAAACTGGAATTTTCAGGCTCCAGTCTAATTCTGTACCATCTGAGATCCAGTTATTTCACGCTTGGCGCTTCTTTCTTAATAATCAGCTGCTAGAAAGACGAGCCGTCGTTAGAAATGTAAAGATAAAAGAGGAAATACGAGCTATGTCTGTTTATCTTCGATTTATTCTTTGATCCAGTCCACGCATTTGTCACTTCTAGAGGATCCAAAGTCCTCTCCACCGTGACATTGAGGGTCAATCGAACGCTGGTGGAAAGCTACTGGTTACCTTGCTGCGTATCCAATCCAAATCTGGAAGTCCTGGAACTAGATATCCTAGCAGTCCGTTAAGCATAGAGCGTTTAAGGGCAAGTGCGAAATGCAGCCACAACCACAAGGAGTATCTACTTCCCGTAATCAGGTACAGCCATTGGCAACATTGAGCATGCTATGTCGAATCAAAGCATCGTTTTTTCCCTCGCTTTTCCTACTAGGTACAAAGTTCGCACGCATTACGAAACCTTCCGCGTTGCACGGGAAAAAATACCCTTGAAATCGTGGTGCAAAGTCCAATCGGGTAATGAACCGGGAGACGGAACATGAGCTTTGACATACAGAATAACCTAGATGGACAAAGTGGAGATTTACAGAATCCAGTTAGTCGTCTACAATCCGGATAGAGGAACAATCTGACAGTATCTGGTGTAATACCTTCTTGGGCAGCGATGGATATGGTTTTACGGCAAAGTAAGACGGTTAAAACAAAGGTAGCACTCAGCTTACGCCCCGATTTCTTACCATGGATCCTAGTCTGAAAAACACAATAAAATGATATGGATGAAGATTTAACCGAACGGATCTTTTCGGCACACAGGATGAGAAAAATTTTCATTGATACATAACCATTAGTGTGTTTCTTGGAGGGGGTGCAGAAAAGAGGAGTAGCGCGGTTTTTGCCACTGAACAATGTGCAGTGTGCGGAATGATAAAGAATTAAAGACGAGGACGGACGGTGCGGTATTGCTGGAGGAATGTTTTGGTGGGGAGGATGGAAGGATTGCATCCCCCACAAGGGTGTTATCATCCGCAGTCATATGGAGAGGTTCGAGCGGGAGTCGGAGCACTGCACTGGGCGCTAGCACTACGAGGCATAGCATGTTTTGGTATGCACTGCATGACAGTTTGAGCTGTGTGAATCACAGGCATTGAGGTTAGAGCACGTCTAGGGTGGTCGTGAAAGCTGAACTTTTGCTGCAGCAAACACAAACGCAATAAAAGGTTGGATCATACATACATGTATATGATAGAGGGTAGATGCGCGCTGCATGTTTCGTTTGCGACTGTGGACTATGCATGAGATGATTGTGCTTTGGATTGGGACTAGGGGGAATGAGGTGAGCATGTGCATTGGGTAGGAGAGGCATAGGACGGTGCACATGCTGGGCAGGCACTTGCCACGAGGTATTCACGTGAACAGCAAATGTACACAAAGCTACGGGATGAGCGTTATTGTGAATTGTGTGAACTCTCGTCATCTTATACTACGAGTCATTCAGTCAGAACCTGAATCCGTCCAAAGTCCAAAAGCATCATGTTCCTCCCACGATGTGGAAGATCTTGCAACGGTTTAATTCACTCCAGTTAATCCTTATTTTACATCTGACACGAACAGTGTCAACTTGTGTCCAGACACACTTGAGTACCGAACAAACGGGCATTCGCAATCCGCAACTCGGAGGAGCACCAACTTGCTAATCCGTAACCTGATTTATTCGCACATATCCCTAACCATTCCTGTAACTAAGTTCCACCGTCTTACTTTCACCCTGGAAACGCCGAACTGGGTGTTATTAGTGACGTTTGCAAATCTGTGCCAAAATCTAGTTCTTCTTCCTCTGTGACCAAGAGCTCATAAGCCTTTGCTACAATCCCACAACCAACTGGTAAATTAAGTCTTGCCGTTTGTGATGAAGTTATTCTCTTTTTATTGACCGCTACAGTTGTTTGCGCTGTTGCTGTGATTGTGATTGCCACCGGAACTTACTGACATACATGCCTCTAGTTTGGGTAAACTATCGGAACGATCTAGTAATACAACCTGTGCTTTCGTAGCAAACAAAACTACCCCTGTGGACATCTACTTGTAATTGAATTCCAACATTTTCCACAAAATGGCATTGGATCTGTCAATGTTGTCTCCACCGTGTACACCAATTCACGACGTAAGTCTTTGAGCTGTAAATCCAGTCATTGTATTCTGCTGGTGCATGCATAAATTGCAATCAAGGTTGGGAATGCATCGCTGCTAAGCAACAATGTAACGACATCCACCGTTCTTCGTACTCCATTTGAAGAGGAAGTAGTAAGAGCATAGAGAAAACGTTATGTGCTGATAGTAGCGTGGCTGGCTGATGCAATGCCACTGCTAGGCCTCATGCTCTATAATTCTGTCTATACATTTGTTCATGTGTGTGACATGCTCCAATCGCGTGTTGCATAAGCGGTTCGTACTGGGATTGGGAGTAAATGCTCAATATTGCATTGTGGAGACGTTCTTGTGGATCTAGTGGCTCTTTTTTCTCCTGATACCTACTCTCGTAGCACGTTGTTCGAGTGACCGAGATTAATAGCGCGTAGGGTGGCAAAATAACCGCCAAGAAACGGCAGCGTACTGCTGGAATGTGATTCGTAGGGCCACAATGTATCATCTTAAGTTTTGAAGGAGCACATTTGGTAGATTGAAAGAAGATTCAAGATTTTCCGACGAAACCCGAGACGAAAATCTTCGAAGGCTGGACAGTAGATTTTTAATATTTTGGATTGCCACAGTAGTAAAAGAAACGTCCACAATTGCATTTAGATGTAGCTCCGTGCCAAATTGCTTACACATGAATGAATGAACGAAAGACCACGTTATGATGCAATCGGTATGGAATTATGTTTCATAGCCGAATCTGATTGAATCCTATAGGAGGATTCCTCGTCATGTCCACCGCGTCAGGATGAAATGGAGGCACTGAAGGCGCTGTTGACCATTTCAAAAACTGGAAAATCTGGACGAGGGACAAGGGGTAAATCGATATGTCCGATGGAACTCGGATACGGTGTTCTAACACCTCAGCCTTCGGATGTGGACTCGGAAGAGGATGAGCGCGAGTACAAGGATTGCTGTGACTCCGCAATTAACTTGAGTATAGCCAGGAAGCTGCCGTTATCGCCTCTGCTGTCTGAAGAAGAGAAACGTTCTATGTCTCCGAGGTCTGATGTGAGTTTGGGGTCATCACCTTCGCGAACTTCTGTTATTATGCATGCTCACCGGGATGGCACTTTTGAGCCGGTTAAGCTCGGGAATGAGGATGCTCGCAAGACCGAAAAGCAGGGTCCACTGTACTATGATGCGGAGCCTTGTAAAGAATTGCCTCCGGCTGATGATTTACCAAGCCGCAAGACGTCGGGATCGGAAATGACCTCAGGTCACAGAGACAAGAATATTCCTTTGAACAGGGGCGTGGTGACTTCGAGTGGCGATGATTGTTCGGGCTCCTACATCGCCACTGCCACACGCGCCCCAGTATTCTCTGAATCTCCAAGCAATGCTTCGAGGAGTAAGTAACCTCTGTTGGCAACTTTTCACTCTGACCAAAAACTCTATGAATGAATTCAGCCATAACTTTTGATTATATCAGGATGGTCATGCTTGTTGTGATATGCTGACTGATGAATTGATACTTGTGCACTTGCAGGTCACCAAAGTATTCGTCCTATATCTATAGCACCTAAGATTTCACCTATTATGACTCTAATCCCTCTTGGGTCTACAAATCTGAGCGGGTCGATTTTGTACCTACCTTCTGTTGTGCGCCCTGAACAAAGTGAGAAAACGCCAATGGCTGTCACACAGCTCTTCCTTCCTGTTAACCCTGCTACTCTGGGAGTCAACCAGATGACTGGAAACAACGGTTTTGGGAGTTACTCTAACGCCGAAAATCGTCGCAGATCCTACGTGTGCCAAAGGGCAGGTTGTGGCAAAACTTACTACAAATCGTCTCACTTAAAGGCACATGAGAGAATTCATACAGGTATAATGCACATATTTTTAGAAACAGGATCAATCCCAAAGTTTCTCTTATTAAATTGAATCAGGGGCTAAGCAAAGGTCTATTTGCTTTCTTCATAGGTGAGAAACCTTTCGTTTGTACCTGGGAAAACTGTGATCGCCGCTTTTCTCGCTCTGACGAACTTTCACGCCATCGACGTACACATACAGGGGAGAAAAGATTTCAGTGTGAGACATGTGGTCGTCGCTTTCTCCGATCAGATCATTTGGCAAAGCATGCCAAGCGTCATCTCAAGGACCAGAAGAAGCCGGTCAATCGGTAAGGAGATCATACTGAGTTATCCCGGTTTACTGACCAAAAGAGGCGCATAGATTCTAATTGTAGCTGTTGTGAAATTGAGCAAGTTAAAGTTACATATTGTCATGTTTATTCATTGTTACAGAGAAGCACATATTGCTCCCGCGACTGCCTTACCGTTTTACATTCAACATCAGATTCTTACCTCTGCTCAAAGTACGACTAAGTCATTGTGAAAGCCAACGCCGGACCGGGTTTATTTATAGCTTTTTAATAAAATAGCCCATGTAGAATACATATGAGCTGTAGGTGTAGTGAGGAAAAAGAATCATCACATTCAAAAATTTTTATTAATATTGTTGTATGTGTTCTGTATTTTTAAAGATGACAACTTTCTGTATGTAAAGAATATTCAAAAATGAATAAAATAAAACATTAAGCTCTCTTAGCAACCATTCTATCTAATTTACACACGAAAATCGATTTCTAAAGCATTTTCATCGACACCTCCGATAATTTTTGTTCTCAGATAGCTAAATCGCCATGAAGTCCAACTGCTGATGATTTCAAAGAAACCTGTACGAACAATTGGGGCGCAAAATGATGTAAAAGCTAAACACATGTTAGCGCGAAAATAAAATACACATTCATTCAATCGTTCAATTCATCGCTGATGATTCATATCTGAATTTTCTGTCCATGTTAATGCAAACCGTGTAGGTTCTTCTATCTTTTTGATTCGAGCTGGCAATGTTTTTAGGAATTTACTAATTTTCATTTGTTCGCCATTTTGGATTTTTGAATATGAGACACTCTTCATACATGTTTATGATGTGGCAGCGGTAGATGATGAGAAACTCTAACCACGATATTCAGAGTCTATGAAGGGTTCATTCACTGATCGAATTCGAAATTTTTAATCAAATGTTTTGCTTCTGATTTGAACAACCGGTTTCGTTTATATGAGATTGGTTTGCTCTAATACTCGTGTGTTCGGTTTCGTTATAGTATATTAGATACATTGTAATTGCAAGGCGCCAAATGGCTCATGGCACACAGTCTTACGAAGCAGCTGCGCAAAGTTTTTCAACTTTTAAGTTTCAAAAGTGGTAAAAATAGTAATGTAAAGGGATTATGAGATGAACAGGTAGTAGGGTACCGATCCTTAGTTTCACGTCTAAATACGTCTTTTACATAACAAAAATAATTAACAAGAAAAAGTCTGCTTCGATGAGGCCGAACGTAACAATAAGACCAAGACACTTACTAACCGGTCATAAATGCTACAAGGTTTCATAATCTCATCAAAAATTTTTAAAAAGCTACTTTAGAACGAAAATCTATTTTCTAAAATTCTAAATAAATGGTGTTCTAATTCGTAGGATTTTGCAAACAAAGTCACCTTATTTTCATTTCACCGGTAAGTGGTAGGAGCTCTTGGCTACTGTTAAATATTTCCCGGGTAGTGCGTTTAAACAGGATAAACTTCATGGGATTTATGTCAAAACCCACAACTTGAGGAAATGAAAGAAGCTTTTCTGATCTAATTGAAGATGCAACTGCAAGAGACTCGATACAAGAGCCGTTATGAAAATTTGGTGCAGCAATGGTGACTTCTACACTTGGGATAGTAGTTTGACACGAATTGAAAGCAGATAAATTGGAATATTGCAACAGCTTCAAGTGGAGAAGAGCGTGGTTGGACATTACGTACACATACGGCCAGAGGGTTGTTGTCCATATGGTTGCAGTCACAGCAAGGTAGGTAACGGAGAGAGCAGCAAATACCTAAGCAATAGAACAAAATTGAGTTTAGGTAACGATAGCGGATATCAGCTCGTCCTCGATTGCTATTAGCGAGTTTAATATAGAATGCTGCCAGCCTATTCAAACCCATACCTGAAGCAAGGATTCGACAACTTCTGTTCCGATTGTGTTCCAGCTTAATCTAAGCGGCTGCATAATTGAGATTTCGGTGTAAGTAAACCATCCTCTGCACAAACCTTCCGTTAATGCAAGGCGTTGTTCCACCCTCCCAAACATTTGACTAAATTCATCAGGTGAGACATAGATCCTCCAGTCCTAAAGAAAGGCCATGTTAAGTTGAACATACAATCCATAAAGCAGTCAGAAAGATGACTAATAGTTTGACAAATAGCTGTTGATGAGGAGAAAATTTACAATTGCAAGAAGAAATTGCAACTCCAACTCGTTCAGTCGCTTCAGTTCAATTTTAGAAGAAGTTGCCCATTCATCATTGTAAACGCCCGAGTCTTCGCCTTCGTCCTGAATGAATTTGCTTGCAACAAGCTGCAACAATGAAAAGTGATCCTTGAAAATTGAATCATACAAGTAACGAATCTTTTACGTCAAGATTTCTTCCTTCCTCATGTAACAACGTAACGACTTACAACAGAGACCAAGAACAGCTCCGTGGGTTTCACAGTCCGCAGATATTCAGGATTGGTGACAGACAATCTTTGTAGGTAAACTAATGCCATAACTAACGCAGTTGGGGCAACGCAAGCGTTTCGGGCGATTTCAGTGGCAGTATCCAAGTCAAAGACATCTAACGCATCTGCTTTGTAAATGTTCTCGACAGTGAAGGTCCTCACCGCCAAATCTGGACGCAATCAAACCCACAAATCACCTCCAACATCAAAGTAATTTCAGTGCAATTCGCTTCAGATACGGTATTAATCTTAAAAATTCACGAACCTGATAATGGCAAAGACAGTCTGGACGTCGTTGGCAACCTGTTTGCAAAATACAAAGACTTTCCCACGCGTTTTTTGAAGCTCAAATATCCTTGAAATGCATTGCTCAAATCAGTCTCCGAGATTGCACTTTCGCAAAGTTCTAACTTAAACGGAGATTTTGAATTGATCATCGTGGAAGAAAGGAGAATTAATGCACCCGTAAGATACCACACCACCCTCCTCCAAATCTACAAGGGCGCGAAGGACCTAGAAACTAAGATCGAGAAAGCGATTTAATTATGTAGACAATTATATATATTGATTTTCTAATTTCCACAAGTTGTAAAACACCACAACCGTAATAAGTTCGAATTATCGATATACCACTTATACTCACTTTAAAACAGGCCTTTTTACTGTATTATATTTTTTAGAATCCTTTCCAGAGACGTCCTCTTCGCAGAGATGTGTATTCGATACTGTAAAGATTATTAGCAAATTCCTACATTTACGAAACTAAATATTTTTTTTCAAAAACAGTAACCAGCTACAACCGTGCTGCTAGACGGCTCTATTTTTCGCGAAATTAATCGAATAATTTTAAGGCTTTGCTTTGGTAAGAATGCCCTTTTCAACAAAGGACCCAAACTTACTCATATGGACAATGGACGACATGAGCTGCTGCTACGAAAAGACACAAATAGTATACCAAAGGTATACTTTTCTAGTGTTATTAAGAAAGGTGCCAGTATAGCTGGAGCTACTTATCGCATTGTATCAAAGGAAAAGTTCATGAATCTTTGAGAGCGACTGTGATCCATCCCATATCTTTAATGAGGTTTGCATGGATGGATGCATGGTGAAGTACAGTCAATGTATGGGTGGTCTGATTTGCAAAAGTTTCAGCGCCCACACATTTTGCGTTCAATGGGTAAGCGCCAACGCATTTGAAGAGATGAGTCTTTTCGATGTTGATTTTTATTAGGGAGAGCGAGTTCTCATACTTACTCAAAAGTGTGCAATTTTTTATTTTATACAATGCAGCGGCTTGCAGCGGAGTTTGGTGTAAAATCAGCTGTGTGCTTTATTTTCTTATTAGAGTTTACTCGACTCATTCTCTGATACGTTTAAGCAAAGCTGACGCATTAATAGACGATCGTGAAATACTCCAGAATCTTCGTGTTCACAGTTAAATTAATCATCGCTCACGGTCTTTAACCAACCGAAGAAAAAATCTCCTTCCACACGTTTGCTCATTGGCACAGCTGTTAAGAGACGCACTGCACACTGATTGAGAGTCGATGACACACCATTTTTATTGTAAGAATTCAATAGAGCTTGCTCGAAGAATTTTTTGCATTGTCGTGTTCATCAATAATTGCATCAGCGTGGGTTGCATACATGCTGGAATCAACTAATTGTGTCTTATCATTACACTGAAGGTAAGTAATGTCGTGTACCCGTTTGGTTCTAAAATTACAATGTAAGACGTGAACTTGCACCCTTTAATGCACTCTGACTTGCACTCGGGAGCGTCTGTGCACAATTATATGGTATCCGAAAATTTCATAGTAATGTACGGAAAAATTTAAACGGAGGCCTTTGAATGTAACATTTGACTGGAAAGAAAGCTGTCATTTGAATGCTTCCTGTCAAGATTTTGAGTGATTTGATTTGGACAGCATGAAAAATACAGTTAGTTTTACAAGACTTCAAAACATTCGGATCAGTGCAGTGATACCGTGTGTCAAAGCATTCAGCATGAAAAATTTTTCAATGTCAAATTCATTTTATTCGCTCCGTCATAAATCAATGCGAGAGCAGAAATTCCATCCGTAACTTCCGATAAGTAAAATATCAATTGGCTCCATTAATCCTTCTCTGTATTTTAGCATTGTTCACTTTAAATTACAACTTTTATTTTCAGGATAAGAAAACTCGAGCTATAGCTCTGATCGGTTGTCACCATGGCGTATGTAACGGGAGGTAAGACGTGTTAAAGTATTGCCTGCATTAGAATAATTGGCAAATCCCTGACATGTCATTTATTTGTCAATGCACGAGTCGTGCATTACGAAATTTTAAATAATTTTATGCCCCAAGAAAGAGAAGAGATGCAATCAAGTAGAAATGTTACTTAAACCTTTTGAAATAATTCCAATCAATGAAAATGGATTCACTTCATCTCATGATATTTATTGCAGATGGTCAAATACAGTCTGACAAACCTTGGTCAATCCACCGAATAGTTGGCCTCTTTTGGGCCTTTGTTGCTTTCTTAGTTTGCTTGTAAGTTCAGGAAGCATCAGGTTCTAGCTTATGAAATTTCATTTGGGCTCTACCTTTGGACTTGAAAACTAAATAAGCGTTTACCTTTACTATTTGTAGCTTCCGAAGTCTATTACAATTGGATCCTCCAAGGAACAGTGGCAGCAGAAATGATAATAGCAGTCGGAGACGCCCGCCGTAAGTAACATGGTTTTTTGGGAAAATATTCTGGTTCTGAACTCTTTGCAAACAAAATTCTTGTTATTCAGTATATTACTCTAACATGTTTTAGTGGTGGATTCCGAACCCTACCAACGACGTTCAGGGTACCCGGTCCAATGGGAGGTGGCGGATGACGTTAAAGTTGCCCTATGTTGATGCGAAGCAATTCTCATCTCTAAGGGTAGCCATTTTAATGTCTTAAAAGGATAACAGCTGTATGCGGATGACTCCTGAGAATCTTCTATTCTGGACTAGTTGTACCGCCATTTGGATAATCTAGTGAAGTAGTTTGTGTGCAGTTTGTGCGGGGGACGGGAAACATTCTTGGGTCAAGAAGTATGAAGCTGTTATACGAAACTTGTGTCAAGTGTATATCAGCCGATGATGTTTGTTTTGACCTGGAACTTTTCCATTAATTTAATGAATTTTAATATATTTTGTTACCAAACGTCAACTTCTAAAAACTTTAGTTAAATCTTTATCTTTAACCTCAAATCAAGAAAATACATCATGCATACTTTTTCGGACTTTTTACCTTTACAGCCTGGCCGAAATGCACGTCTGTTTGTAGTGGTTAGCAACTCAAATCTAAGTTCTAATGTCACATTAGGTGCACTAAAATAGCCATTATCTTTTTATACGGAAGGGAGTTAATTCAGAAGTACACCTCTGCAGGAATCTAACTAGTAACAGATACGCGAATAACACACAATTCGCTGAAAGGAGGGGTTGAAGGTTAAAAGTCGATGCTCAGGTTATGTTTTATGCTGTATCGAAGCAGAGCTACAGATCCATAATCTTGGATTGTAGAATAACCACCTGTTAAACGTCTGAGGTTCAAAAACGGAGCATGAAGCCGCTCAAATATCAGCTGATTAAAAGGTAGAAGTTAGAACACTCCTAAAATTATAGTCATGAATAACAGCATTGCATTGGTAAAAGCTATTGATTGAGCACTAAAGTTTTCTGTAATTAGGAGACGAATAGTTTCAAGGTCATATGGAAAGTCTGCGGGAGAATCAAAAAGACTACCAAAGAAACAAATCCAGTCTTCTTCTTTCTATCACCATACACTGTAGAGTGATGCAGTTGTTGCACTTTATGTGTCAAGCTTCTCATCTCCTAAGCTGCCTCTGTTTGAGTCAGCTGTATAACATAAATGATTTTTCCCACATTTTTATGTTATTAAATATTCTCAGCATTAAATTGATTAAATACGAATAGTGAATGGAAATTTTTCGCAATAAGTGTTACTTTTCACCCCAATACCCATTCATCAGGTGGCGGTAAGCGAGCTTTTTGATTGAATAATAATATGCTTCCTGCATTATGAAAGACTTAATTGAGATTGCGTGCACGGAGGTTATGGCTTATGACAAAAAGTCTTTCGAGTCTCTGGATTTGGTTAGGTTTAGATTTGTGCTAGGAGTGGGTCTCGTGCAAGCATTCATCCTAGACGAAGAGGAGGAACGAATATTTTTCACGCTGCTCTCGCGTGGGATTTCGCAAGTGCGCTTCTCGCCAATTCAAGTTGTACGTATAGTTGCGAATTGCTGTTACTATGAAGTCAGGTGAATTCCTAACTTGACGAAATCGAAACAGTTTTGCAAACTGCAAGAGTTCGGAAACTTTCCACAGTGAGTCTAAACAGCGTGCAAGACTGCAAGTGTATGAAGAACGATCAGAAGCTGTAGCTCACGCTAAGATCATCCTAATCCCTAGTCGGACGGTTGGGCTGACATTGAGCAAAAGTAAGAAATACAGTTTTCTACAGCGAAGGAAGTAAGAACTGTGATAATCGCTGGAAATGGTCCAGGTATATTAGTTAACTGCTAGCAGGAGTCACAGAGTTAGAAAGCCAGAGAGATCTACGAAAAAACCAATGACGTCTTTTGGAAGTGTTGTATACTGTTTAAAGAGGAGTTAAATCGAACCAAAAGATGAGATAGTCCATGTGCTCATGTTCCTAGTGTAATATAAGAGCCTGCTCAGGATGACGACGGACGGCAAGGAATCTCATATGAAAAGCACCGAAACGAACCAGTATTCTCAGCCAACAAGTTGAGCATCAGCTTTTTCGTCGTTTCTCCTGCGTTTTGCTTGTAGTGAATTAAGTGCGAGTGAGTCGATGACAAGAAAAAGCATTTGCGAAGATCAGTTCCTATAACCACAAGTTGAGTTGAAGTGAGTTTTCAAAAAAGTGTTTAAGTAATTTTCTGCAGTTTCAGCTACGTTCAAAGGGATGAACTCCTTCTGCATTATTTGTTGTGTTAGGTAAGAATGGTCCCGGTGCAAGGACGAGGTGTCTCAACGGGAGTGTTAAGCGCATCAGAAGAATGTCTGCTCAATGTCGCACCTACTCTAAAGCTATGAAAATGATGCGAAAGTGCTTTTCGCAAAGAGAAGTAGGTGGACGACCAGTGACTTGGTAGACAATTTAACTGGAGAAAGAACATGTACACGGATATAGAATAGGTAGTTTAGGAAAAGGATGGATTTTACGTCCTAAGGATTATAGCACTCAGGGGATTTTTGTAATTCATTGGATCCTTGTGCAGATTTGCGACTGGTTCTGGAGAGAGACTGCTGCATAAAAATATAGATAAAGAGGCTGGGAAAGAAAGCAAAGCTAAGCCCCTCTGCCGCTTGAATAATTTTAAAGAAATGATGATAGAGACCACAAAGAGAGTTGTGTTACGAAAATCTTTTCAGCAACGATTTTCTCAAAAAGTGCGCTGCTAGTGGTTCTGTCCTCCTTTCCTTCGTTACCCTGACCTACGGATGTGTCTAAACTTTCAACCTTTCTAGCGAGAGGAAAGAAAGAATGGTTATGGCAGCTGCAGTTTCTGTAGTCAAACCGGGACGTGCAACAAGTGCGATAGGGAAAGAGACAATTTTGAAGAAGAGTCCAGACTCTCATTGTCTCGTGTTTTAGCACGTGACGGAACTAGAGATCGAAGTCTTTGAAAATAAACCTATGCGATGAACTCAACATTTATATTTTTCCAGGTTTTACCAAACAGGGTCAGTCCTTCCAATCACGCACCAAGGGTATTTGCAAACAATGACATTACGGATTTCCAGAAGATATGCTTCAAAAAACTAACTGGAAGCATCTGGAGTGGTGAGACCGTTTAAAAGGGGCCCATAGAAAGAATATTGTGCCAAGTTACGATAGTATGGACGTCAGCCCTAATTAAAAACTTAACCTAACGATCAGCTCATCAATACTTTGAGGATCAAGTCAGTTTCCGTCGCAATTGGACGTCGGTTTTTGTCACATCCAAGGGAATATGGAATCCGCAAGTTGGAATTTGCCAGATTCCGCCCAACACTAAGGCTTAAACTCATCTTGGACCGCTGAAGCTACTTTTTAAGCTTCTATCAGCCTAATGTGTGCCTTGACTTGAGTTCGGGTTGAGTGAGTCCACCAGAAACGTATATGGGACGCAGAATTTTTGAATTCCAGAGGGATTTTGTATGACTTCGGCTTGTGCAAGCTTATCTTCTGAAAGAAGACGAAGTAACTGAAAACTCACTAACTGAGATATCGGCAAAAAGACTGCGAAATTTTTGTCTTGGGAAATCGAATTAATTATTTCGTCAATGGTGCTATCGCTAACAAGAGCGACTTCGCTCAAAAACCACTGAGAAGTCCACTACCTTTCTATTGGCAACCTAACATCACTGTAGTAAATAGACTGCAGTGTATAGAGCGTGTGATATTGTTAGTTGCGGTGAGAAAACTGGATCTTGAAATTCGTACATATAATTTTATGTGCGAACTTTTGGAACAAAAAATTCTGCCTAGAATTGAATGTGCTCGAGTCGGTACAAATTTATGTTCATAGGAATCTGTAAGTCACTGAGTTGAAATTCAATTACGGCTAGATTCCAGCAATCGCAATTCCACATTTATGCAGTTCTCGACGTGAATTTGCTAAATGCTTTTTGTATGTGGATTGTTTGACCTCAAGAATTGCAGCACAAGAACGGAGCTGTGTGAAAGACAAACAGAAGTGTTGAGTGAAAAAATCAGATACATTTGTTTCCATTGTGTGCTTCTTTTTCGCCCCTGTGATAACAAAGAGCTTTCAAAAATAATTGAGCGTAAACAAACACCCGTTAATAGAACGATTGCGAACTTCATTTTCGACTGCTGACGCTGACACTGGCACTTATTCTAGTCTTTGCTAAGATCTTATTGATGTGGCAAGGAGCGATCAGTCACAGCGATGGAGACACCTTGAGGAGATAAGAAAATTGATCATGTCTTCCTCAGCGCACCTCTTCCTGTCCGGGCTCGCATTGTTGGTTCTGTACAAGTTTGAATCTGGAGATTTGGCGTAAGTGCAATATATCTGAGTCTCGTCTTACTTTATTACGGGAGGGATTCTCTAGCTTGGCCTCTTTACGCCCTCTTCTCTGGAATCCTAAGCTTGTATGCATCAAATGATTAACAGTTGAGTTGGCAGTTCACTTGGCATTTGGCGTGTTGGCATAATCGAAATTTCCAACTTGCCAGCTGGCACACTTACCACCACTATCACTCGCGTGCAAAGGAATAGTAAAAACGACAGATTATATGCGTTCTACTCACGTTTTACTGGCGGAAATATACCGTGAGGCAGGAATCTACCAACAGGAAGAGCAGTGCTACTTTCTGCAACGTAATGCTTAGCGTAGCGAGCTACAAATCTTTTCAAAGTCAGTTGGTCCTCCAAGTTATTCTTCTAGTTTATATCTTGCTCAATTTTAAGTGCAATGTAGGGTAGCTTGGAGTTCTGGGACTTTTAAGCCTTTAAGGCTCTGCATACATACCAAGATTTTCAAAGTTGATGGCATGCCTCTGCCTCAGTTTAAAAAAGAGGCAGGACGCGAGTGATCAAGTGGAAAATAATACCCACACACTCCTTCCCCAGCTTTCTCCCTCATCTTTATTTTAATCTCATGCCAATGGAATTTTTCAACGGCAAAGAAACTGGAGTCATGCAAAGATTGCCATTTTCCATCTAATAATAATTCAATTGCACCAATCAAGATAAAAAAAATTGCTCTGCCTAAAACATTTTTAGGGTAACTTTTTCTCACGACTTTCATCCCATCCAGTGTTGATCTTATTAGTTGAACTCTTCTTATTTTTCTGATTTCAAGCGATTTCAAATTGTTGTTAGTTTTCTTGGAATGGTTTTTACCGCTTACAAAATTATACTCGTGATTTAAGTCGCATGTGTTTGACTGAGTCGCCTTGTCAAGTTAATGTAGAATTCTACAGTAACAAAATATACGGCCTGAATATCTGAAAGCAGAACCGGATAGTAGCTAAATCTTTTCTGCCAGCATTCCTCGGGTATTAGTTCCTCTGTATCCCAAGAGAGCAAAATCGTGTTATTTAGATACATCGTATCCAAATTAAAACAATGATGCTGTGGGCTCTTACAAAATGATGGTTTGCTTCTTAGGCCTTCTGCGCATATGAGCTATACAACACTGCATGATCGATCTGCACGCAGCTCGCTTTCATTGCAAAAGTCCATGTTTTACGGAAGATTTTGTTCCACATTATGATGCCCCTAAGCAAAGTTAAAATTGAATCTGAGCTCTGATTTAAGGTGAAAGTAATCGGATTAAAAAGGCGTGCAGTTCTGTTGAATTTCTCTCGCCCCGAACGGGAACAAACCATGTAACTTTGAGGTGGGAATTATAAAATACACACAGTGCAGTATCTGTACACCGTATATGGAATTGACGCGTTCTGTGTGTATTTAAAAGAGGGAAGAATTTTTAATTTTTTTGGAACAATAGTAAAAGTTGTAATGAGGATTTACGTCACCGTTTGTTCGCTCTGTCAAGCTAAGCACAAGGGTTGAGACATCGTAAAAGCGAGAGAAACAGACAGATCTTACAGAAAGCGTCAGGCAGCACCTAAAGGAAGGTTCACATGGCGCAATCTTTTATAATGTTGTTATAACTTAACTGCCCATCCCGGTGCCGGTTCGGGGGAAAGGCGTCTTTTAGTTTGTAAAACAAGATGCAGTGAAATGAAGACGAATGTAGAAGTAATTGTAGGAAGCACGGTGGAGTTGCTGTGATATGCAATTCCTTTAGGTTTAAGAATGCGTTTGCAACAACTTCGTTACAAGTTAGTTTATCATCATATGCTTTGCCTACTAAAGATCAGGTAGTCTGTGTATGCATAGGATGCCATTGTCCGTGGTCATCCTTGTGGCGCATGAACTTTTGATCATGCGAAGCAAGGGTGGAATCGTGTCAATTCAGCTGCATGGTTGTGATTGATGTAACGGAGTTTTTGCAAGACTGCACAGGATTTCTAGGAGTAATGAAATGGTTGCTCTAGCTCATGAAATGCTTGGAAGACTTATTGCACGCATTCTGGAAAAGAAAACCAAAGATGCAAAAATGAATGCCTGCGGCCACAGTTCTTGAAATGAGAAAGTGTCCCTTATAGTTTGAATATTGGAACGTGTGGTGAGACATACGCAAGATTTTCCTTTTCCACACAAGAGCATCAGCAAAGCTCGTGCTGAAATTGTGCCATGATCTGGATTTCCTTCAGCCAGACAACGAACATGCCAAGAAATAGCCGTTCGACCCTGAGAGTTTTGCGATCATGTTTTAGATAGACAACACGGAGAATATGTGATTAAGATAACGCGCGACTCTCGGCTATATGGAGAAGAGAGATATCCGCTATCTGAATCGAATGCATGGACAAAGGCTCATTGAAAATGAAGTGGCGATGTAAACTTCAGAATTAAATCAGAGGTTTATGCATGGATTTACATGGACGATGGGTATTTCACTCGCGATTCAATACCTTCAAGTCATTTCAAGAGAGGAGCTAGAGCCCTATTCCACTTTACGCAGACAAATGGCAGAGACCAGGCAGTGTGGAAGACGGGAATGAAGGATTTGTCTCACATTCAGTTATGTTCAAATTAATTAGTGACTTCTCGCAAAGTGTAGACGGTAAATGAGCAGGAGTGAAAGTGCCCATTGCTGACAACTGAACCAGCTAAACTGAGCCTTCGTAGCTGTTCCAGAGTGCCTGCTTTTAGTAATGGAAAACTTCTCCCGTGTGTAGTTATCGATAGAGTACCTGACCTTATCTACGACCTGGGGCGTGATCCGTATAAAGGAATTTGACGAATTGAGGGAAATTGGCTGCGCGCTAATTTGTTTTCTTGCACCTTCTTCATAGGTAAGTGAAGGACTTGAGACATTATGGAAGTGGACGAGGAAACTGGGAGTAGAAAGGTTGATGCAGTTCCGTTGGATGTGACCGTTTGTTCCTCGACTTCAGTCATTGTAGAAAACTTCAACACGCTCTCCGTCACGCCTCAACAGGGACGCATTGGGTTCGGCGACTGTGATGATAACGGGAACCGGATGGTGGAGAAAGTGGGAAAGGATTTTAAATCAAGCAATCCTGTCATGAACAACACCCATGCTTCAAAACACTCTAAAATAGGTTAGTGCTAAACTCGAATACTTAGCGTCTTCCGGCGCCTCTTATCTTCATCTCAAATTCTGTCTTGGAGGCACGAATATAGAATTCGCTCTCTACTTCACTGTTATCGTAACTCGTAACGACGAAAAGGATCAAGCAGAGAAAGTACACATAAAATATCCCCCATGCCCGTACTCCGTCTCCAACTTGTAACTTGAATTTGTTCTTGTAAATAAAATCGTTTGAAATGAAATGACGGCAGCCAGAGCTGAGAACGAAAATAGACGTACAAGCCTTTGGGGGGTTTCGGGGCGAATAGCTTTGCACTGCGCTGGACCGAGGAGAGTACAAACGGGCTGAAGAGGGATCTTGGCAATTTCAAATACTGGATTTGACCTGGTTATCTTGTCAAGTTTTATTTGAGCTGAGTGTTATTTCCCTTCAGATGCTGTGGTTCAGAACTCAGAAATGAGAATTTGATAAGAGTAATGTCATCCGCAATTTGAGGAGGCTTGTAAAGGAGGACACGCAAAAATTGCAGAGGAATGAAACTTAAATCGATTTCTGGATCTGACATGAGCGAGTAGTCTGGGATTCCCTTAGCCTTTATGTAATACTTGGCTGATTTTCCTCTTGGGTATTTCAGATGACCAAGCATTGAAGGACGGCAGCCGGCAGGCTGTACCACTTTCCTCGGACATCGCAACTTTGGAGACCATGCATCCACACAGTAATGGGTTCATGGACAATAATAACGGACCTGTGACGACAGCATGCTTGTACTGTGCCATATGCGGAGACAGAGCGACAGGGAAGCATTATGGAGCATCATCTTGTGACGGATGTAAAGGCTTCTTCCGCCGATCTGTGCGCAAAAACCACGTGTACACCTGTAGATTCAGTCGTAATTGTGTAGTGGACAAAGATAAGCGTAACCAGTGCCGGTATTGTAGACTGAGGAAATGTTTCAAAGCTGGCATGAAAAAAGAAGGTGAGTACGAGCTAATTTAGCCGGACAGTATATACTCAACCTGCTCAAGTATGTTTCCAGGACGAAGGATAGTCCTGCATAGTAATTAAGGGGATACAAATTACCTTTGTGACCTCGTGCTGGTCTAACTGAGGAATAGGACGGAGGATTGAGAATTTAGCTTCCATCGCGAAAAAAGGGAAAACTAAAAGCTAACGAAGTTCTTGTTTTTCACGAACAGATTCATCCTGAGCATTTTTATGTCTTGCAATACAAAAAATCTGTACTTGGTGCTCATTTTATCGCATATCAGATTCGCAGTGAAAGTCTTTTTCTTTACCTCTTGCAGCTGTACAGAATGAGCGGGATCGAATCAGCCTAAGGCGAACGAGTTTTGAAGAAGGAGCACTCTCTAATAACAGTTCCCTCACTGTCGCTAGTCTCATTCAAGCTGATGCTTTGGCAAAGCAGTCATCCAACTATAGTGAGGTGAGCATGATACTGTAGCAACTTGTGAGCAACTTTTACCAACGAAACTCGTGGCCAGTTTTCTCTTTTCAAGTTGAGAGAGTAGTAGATGTTAAAACCACTTCTCCCTACACTTTCGGTTGAGATGTATTTGTTGCTGGATTGGAAAGATCTGGTAAAAGCCTCCTACAACGGCTTCCGTCTAAGTTAAAGATGGTCTTGCTCTCTGGAGTACAAAATTTCCGCCACTCGTACATATTTTATCATGATGAATTGCCAAGTTATGAGCAAGTTTTCATTTCCTTTCGGCCATGCAGTATTCTTAATTCAGAATTCATGAGAGTTCCCAGTTGCTCGTCTTTTGTTTCAGGTCAATTGCAACGATTTCAATATACAGACCAAGAAAGTTGCCACAGTGAATGACATATGCGACTCGATGAAAATGCAGCTCCTGGTTTTGGTCGAATGGGCCAAGTACATTCCAACGTTCTGTGATTTAAAATTGGATGACCAGGTCTGTGACTGATATTTTGATTGTTTGCTATTGTAATTTCGCGTTTCCCAGCGGCCTTTGCCAACTATCACGTAACGGGAACTTTCCTCAGAAATGTTCGCTTCCATTAAGGGTGACGTAAATGTTCCAACTTTGAGCAATTTCTCCTTCTCATCTCTGCCGCTGTTCCAGAACCCCGAGCTGTCGCTTCTGGCGAACAGGAGTTTGAGAAAAACAAATTTGTTTGAAAAATATAACAACATACATCTCTTCCAGGTCGCACTTCTGCGGGCCCATGCCGGGGAGCACTTATTGCTGGGAGTTGCACGGCGATCAATGCACTTTAAGGACGTGCTTCTCTTAGGCAACGATTTCGTTCTACCCAGACAGGCAGCGGGTAAGCAATTTAGGGCAGATATTCACTCATGTATCCGAATTTTCTTCCCACCTCTGCTTTTGTCATCTGAAGTTTAGGAGAACCAGATAAACGATTCTGCCATTCCCACCTCACAGCCTCACACCTCCATCCAGGCTGATGTAATACGCAGAGGTGGTGAATGTTTAGATAGCAATAGTTATAGATAGCACTACTGTGAATGAGCAGATTCAATGAGGATGAAATTCTTCAACGACTAAGGACATGCGGATGCAAATGCTGGGAAATATGGCCTTGCAAGCTTTTATTAGGAGCATAATCCTAATCAGCACCTGCTGCAAAGATTCATTGAGTTTTCATGGCGGAACTTTCTTGGTGGTTTAATTCTCGCAGTACAGGAGTACAACAAGAACTTACTTTGTCAGCAAGGACGGAGGAAGGAATTAAAAGTTTTTGACGCTCTCATTTCCCTTTAATGCAGTCGGTAATTGTGAGCGAGCCAATGAGAACGTGCATGAAACGATGTTATTAATTACATTCGCAGACGGTTGTGAAAGCCGCTTCCGAACTTGGTGAATTGTTTCCGAATCTCGTGTGTTGTGGAAGGCGAAATGTTCCCGCTGTTAGAAAGGCTAGAAGCAAATGAAGTCCGGGTTATGAACGAAAGAATTATGCAGTATGATATTTCGTAATAATAGGTAGTAAAATGTGTAGCAATTATGTTGGGTAACCAGCGTTAAGAAAAGCTTGAATAGCCGATTAAGATAGATGGAAAAAGGAGGGGTGGAATTTGGAGGAATTAACCATTAGCCGCATCTGGGAGTTTGACTCTCGGAAGCTTAGTTGGTGAAATAAAATCCTGCAGCAGTTTTTCGGCTTAGATTATCATAATAACGGCGGAGGGAGAAGTACAAAGTGCTCTGGATTAGATTTCTATGGGGAAACAGATTCTGTTGGTCATTTTGAACACTTATTTTCCCCGAGAGAGGTGTTTCCTTTCAGCTTTCCTTCTTTGGTGGAATGATAGCTATAGGTAGGAGTGAAACGATGCCATGAAACGATTCAAAGCCAATTCCATCCCTGTGTCTCACATTAAATAAGGCAGTAACTATTTGTAATATTTGTAAGCGCAGTTTGGGCAAAGTGTTTCTTTTTCCATCAAATAACTTCCAGATGGCTGAAAGTTGAGGTTACGGCCAGTAGTATTCCCCAGTTTCATGGTCGGTGCGTGTATGTATAACTACTGCTTACTTGCTGATATATATAGCTGTTTGGATAGCCTGTGTGAGAGTCCCAGTTGCAGTTAGAATGGAAATGTAGTGGAGATGCTCGAAGCCAAGAGGGTGATTCGTCGCAAAAAAATGCATGAACCTCATTATTTCTTAGTAAAATGCTTTCATATGACTTGGGTAATTTGATATCTCGTTCGCGCTGTGAACTTGATACGGTTCAGTGCCGCATAGGGCCGATAAACCCCTAGATGTTATCGATGCAGACGCATCAAGTACACTTTTGTTTTGGTTTTAAATAAACGACGTGAATGTTGAAAGATTCGGATTCCATACGAATTGAAGTAAGCGTTCATAGCAGCTGATGAAGGTCTTTGATTCGTTTTTATCATCTTTTAGATGGAGGAGTAAACATGTCTTGTGTCATAGACTCTGGAGTTTACGGTCTACTAACGGATGTTTTAAAATGTACGGTCTGCTGTGCAGTAGGACTTGGTTTATTTGGATTTCGGGAGGAAGTTACACTTGAGGGAGGATTGAAATATGCTGACTGGAAAGCAGATTGAAGTGTGGTGTAAAAAGAAAATGATAAATGTGTAAAATCACAGTTTCTCCGGCAACTCAAGGTAGTGGAAAGTTTGAGAGTTAGACGATTTCCATATCATACATTGCAAATGTCGCATTAAGTTGTTAGAAAAAAGTGGAAAATCAAACACAAAGTTTGGTCGTCGGGGTAACTTTTGTATGCTAATTTTCGTGATGATAGGATATTTGCGGTGAAAAGTTACCGGTCCCTTAATGAAACTACGAACGAATAAAGAAGAATTATGAACCTGAGAGTGCTATGAGATGAAAGGATTTTTATTTTCTGATTTTACGATCGCTGCCATATATTTCCGCTCAGGATGGAGAATTCATGCTGGTAGGACTTGCGATGTGTAACAAGGTGAAAAAATCCAGAGGGGATGATTATGTGTTTCCGAAAATCACGGCTGTAATATCAGTCGCTATAAATGAGAATGGGTTACAGGGAAGAGTAAAGGCGGGGAGAATTCTCAAGGCACGACTTCTTGAAATTGCTGAGGTGGAAATATGCAAGCTAAAGTAGCTGCCAGAACTACGAACTAGTATGATTGGTGGTGGTATCGCATGTTGTATGAAGGATTTAAGGAGGGAGAGGCATCGCAAAGCATGTGAAATTTAATGATGGTGAATTGGCTTATTAATGTTTTTTCTCAAACAGATGTTAGTCGCGTCAGCTGCCGAGTGATAGATGAGTTGGTGAAACCATTTAGAGAAATTAATATTGATGATACTGAATTCGCTTGCCTTAAAGCTATTGTATTTTTCGACCCAAGTAAGTACCCGGACTTTGAATTTGATTTTGGCATGCAATGATGCTTTTGGTTGATAGATCGACTGAGTACTGTTCAAACTTGGCCCGAGCTGAATCTGAAAAGTATTGTGCTCTTCTCTCTGCGTAGACGCCCGTGGCCTAGGAGAACCTCAACGGATCAAAGCACTGCGGTTCCAAGTTCAACTGTTGCTGGAAGACTACATAAGCGATCGGCAGTACGACTCGAGGGGAAGATTTGGGGAAATTCTTCTCACGTTACCTGCCCTTCAATCAATAAGTTGGCAAATGATAGAACAAATACAGTTCGCAAAATTATTCGGCATGGCACGTATCGATAACCTTCTGCAAGAGATGCTTCTTGGAGGTAAGGGCATGCACGAATAAATATATTGATGAGATGGATGCCACGGCAGATGTGTGTGAAAATCAAACTACACGTATTCCTGGCAATTTTTTTAAGGTTTTTGTATTTGTCTCCAAGCGCACTACTCGTCAACTCTGTTAATAATATGAGCTTTGAAGGTCCCAATTTTGACCGGGACCATGGTACACGAACCTATTGAGCCAAAACATAACTAGCAAGGAGGGATCATTTTATATCCTGCTCGAACCCAGTCCATCTGAGAGACTAGAGAGTATGGTGCAGGAGAGGAGAAAGTGTTTATAGGGAAAGGAAAGATAGTTTTTGTGCCTAATCATACAACATAGTCACATGTTGTGGAATTCAGTAGACATAATTCCTATTAGCGATTCTGTCATAAATTCACATCTACTTGGTGTTCTTGCATACGTCAAGGTTTTTACGAGAGTGAAAAGTTTCTTACGCATGCCTAACTGAGGATGATGAAAGTTGTGGAACGACGGGCAAGCCCATGTGAGTTAGACGAAACACGGTGCTTCTGGAAGCCAGTTTCGTAAAATAGAAAGGACGTAGTTGTGCTGGTGGAGACAGTCCTTAATCGCATTTGTCAGAGATTCAATCTTATTCATGACAGATTATGTTATTGCTTCTTCTTCTGTTTGCTCAGGCGCAGAATCAAGTACAAATGGCAATCTGGTTTCTGGAACGGATGAAACGGATTCTCAGCTGGATCCTTCACACGCTCAAATAATGTCGGACCCGGTTAATAACAACAATGGGAACGGAAGCAATCCCGGTTTGCTGCCACTGTCTGACGATGACTCCCAGCCACCTTTTGATTTAGTCAACCCTGGAGAGCACCACCAAGGCAGCATGAATTTTAAGGAGGAACCCATGTCAGGAAATGATCCTGGTTACGAATAGTGCACCTGATCTTGCAGAAGCTCAAGGATGTAATGGTAGAGGGCAGGAACAAAATAGCTAGAAAGTACTCAGCAGTCGTTAAACACCATGTAAAATGACAGTGAAAAACTGCGACATTTCAGCATTTGAGTCGTGTATTGTTTATTTTTGAGAGCTGATAGCATTACTAGAATGCAGGTGTCAAACGGAAAAGTTGGTACTGAAGTGTGAGATTGCCAGCGAATTTATTGCTCAACCTGCGAGACTAAGCCTAATTTTCTTCTAGCTCTGGGTCATGCATGCGGCGAATCAGCATAATTTCACGGTGTACGTACCACAACTTTCCATGCTCCTCATCGTTTTCTTCTGCAGCAGAAGACAGTGAGGGAGAAAATCGTGTGGAGAAGAAAGGAAAACAAAGCTTGTTTTCGGAGTGTTAGGGAACCGGTACAGTAAGAATTGCCGGAGGTAATTTCTCCACCGCATGACAATCTTTTATGCACAGTCGCTGTCGTCGTTGTGTAAGGAACAAATTGGTGTCTACCTACATAGGGAAGAGGAATTGTTTCTCGAAAAAGTTCCTTCTGCAACCTGCTAGAATTACAACTATGAGAGAGAAAGATATATAAAAATAGAATTCATTTTCTTAGTCGTTCATATGTAACCTGGAGCGTGCTATAGTCGAAATCTAGTACAATCAAAACGAGATGTTTTACAAGGTGGAGAAATTCATCCAGCCTTGCATATATCGCTCATGTACATGGTAATAGAGGAAATGTAGCTATAATGTAGCTATATTCACATCCAAAGTGTTTGAAATAATGAAAGTAAAGTGAATATTATATGGATATTATTTTAATTTATTTCGTCATGTCAATTGTCGAGTAATAAAATGCAATTTTAATTTGTTGTACGCCAGAGACAAGGCTCATTGTAAATGGAGAAAGTCCCAGAAAGCTACTTCTGCTCCATCGCTAGAGCGGGTTGATCTATCTCTTGCGAACCCCCTACGAACGGCATTGAAGCGTGAAGCCGTGGAACTTTCATTGTAACCTGGTAATCTCTTTGGGAATGAAACAAGGTGGAAAGAGGACGAGAGAGAGAAACGATACTGTTTTCTGCTTGCCATAGAAAGCTGGGAGAGAGCTTCCTCTCCACTGCTTCCGAGGTGTCAGGCATGTTTAGATGAGGAAGAAATTTGAGACTCACATTACTTGCAATGCTTCTCGGGCATGTCATCACACCAGTAGTTACAGTGAACGAGTGCAACTTGAGAGTTCTTCTCAGCCTACGTACCATTCATGGGCGTAGAGAGTGAGAGCATCTCCCACTGACACACATGCAAGATAAAATGAGAGATGGTGCAAGCCCTCTGGAAAAATCAAAAGCCGTGTAAGATAAAACGAAGGGAAGAAAGGCACCGCTAGTTTGCACTCACAAAGTGCAGTTTCAAGGCTATGTCAGTCCAGGTAGGAATCATAGTGATTTTTGTTCCCTATTTTTGAAAATAGAATCACCTTGACAGGAGTCGATAAAAGGGCTACATCCAAGTGCTCTTAATTTTGAATTTGACTGTAGAGAAAACATCGGATTCACTATCTGGCTCTTTTATCATAAACCGCCTTTTGCGATCTATTTTTAACGAACGGTCGAGTTCCATAAGGAAGGTTATACTACAAGTGGAGGCTCTTAATTTCACGATTTGCCGAAAAATTGGTGTACCCTGTTCACGAAGAGATTTTTGTGCCCCAAACGTTGAAACATATGCGGTTCATCGTCACTTTTACCACAATGATTTAAATGCCTTCCGAAAAATTTCTAATGTAATGCGGGAAGCTTTATCGAAAAAACGGATTTTGAGCGGATAATTATGCCTTTATGTAACTTTAAACTCATAAATTTCAATGATCTGACCAAACTGGCCGATGTCCAGTGCATCTGTACACAAGGCTCCCCATTAAGTTAAATTTTGACTTGGACACGTTAATAATGAAGGATAGAAGTGACTTGCAAAAGGCAAAGGTAAAAAAACCGCTACAAATATCAAAGAAAAACTAAAACTTTTAAGCGAATTCTAGTAAACCTTAACAGATCCCTTTTCACGATCTATTACCGTGATTTTGCATTCACAATAACCCTCCTTTCACGATCAATTTTCCTGGAACCGTGAGGCATCATGAATCCGAGGTTCTACTGTACATGTGCTAGGAAATGTAAAAGAAGGCCAGAACGCGATCGAAGCGGCATAGAATAAAGTCATATTGCAGGAAGCACTCACATGTCGAAATTCACTGCTATTATTAGTTTTGTTGGTCCGATATTAGTAATTGATATCGAAGTTCGTAGTCCTGGCGATGCCATTAAACCAGGAAATAAATTAGTATGCTATAATGAAACGGTCTAAAGTACAAAGGCTTCAGCAAGGATGAAGTAAAAACGGATCCGTCTTATGAGGTTTTTGTCTTGCTCAAGCTTTCTTCTCGACTTCACATCCGTACCCGGTAACAAAGGAAAAGATTGAGTGCACGCTAGATTTTGGCCTTGATAAATGCTAAACTTGTAAATTTTGGGGTAGAATGTCATGCAAATGCGAGTAGAAATTGCAAAAGTAGACAAGTTTTGCCATTTGCCGGTGGTGAGTGGGAGAAATAATTTTGGCGGTATTTGCGACTCTTTGTGCTCAGGTTGTAAAGTGTAAAACTGTTGTCAAGATTAGAAAGCATAAATTTAGGAGGAAACCTCCTGTTATGAATGAGTTAGATGGAGTCATTTGGGGTAGCTTTGGTTAGTTGGCTGCAAAGATAAGGCTTGAGGTGAATGAGCCTGTGACGGAAGGAGGATGGTGTAATTTTTGGATTCCTCGGAAACATCTCATGACCCCGTGGAGAAGGCGTGAAGTGCATACACTTTACATACATACAGCAGTTTCGTGAGAGTTTCAATCTCGGTAAGATTCTGTTGATTCAGGAAGCTTTTCGATTTGACGGAGTTTCATGTTGAATGTGGGCCAAGGAGCTGCCTACTACAAGTTTTCTTCCTTCCTCTCCACGTGAATAAGCTTTTCCGGAGATGACGTTTATAGTTTCCCGGACTTGTTCTTCCCGTTAATTTTATCCTTCTTTCCTGGTCTTTTTCCTTCGTCTTATACGGTGCCTAATTAAGAAGAAGGTGATGAAGAAAAAGGAACGGGTGAGGGAAACTAAGATCAAAGGAACGTTGTTCAAATTGGTGGCTTCGCGACAATATCGACACTGGAACGCAACAGTCATAAGAGTGAAAGTAAGAACAAGCGAGCGACTAATTTAGTTCATGAGGATTGCAGCTCTGGGACTTAGAGGGCGGGTCTAAGCATCGGTGTAGCATTAAGGCTGACTTAATTCGTGATGATTTAAGCCATTTGAAAGACTTCGTCTTCATCCTCCTTATGCTCTGGATGCAAGGCATATGCTAGGAATAGTACATAGGGTGCATGCCACCAGTTGGTAGACACTCAGGCGGCTCAGACAGAGGCAAATATGATTACAGAGTAAGCAGTGAAAGGAAACGCATGGCAGAGATAAGAGACGATGTAGAAAGTTATGTTTGATTTGATCATCCTGAGCTTCCTCTTTGTCAAGCGGAAGGAAATTAGAGTAATGAACAAAGGCGGGGTAACGATGGGGGGATGGCAAAAAAGTAAGCATGAGGATGGTGCGCAACCATATCGACACAAAGATGTGGAGGTGAGGATTTTCACTTGTCTTTCCATGATTGTCTGCCAAGTCGAGCGGAATGGCCTGAATTCAGTTTTGTTCGTGAGCGCATTGAAAGGTATCTAATGAAGCGATTGCTATCCGTAAAAAGGAAATAAAAATTTCGGACGCAATGTACTAGTTGCATTCTTGCAGCTTGAAGGAAAACTGTTGTAGTGCAAACTTTTCCTTTTAAGAGCAGTCGTATGCTGTGGAATAGGGTAAAGAAAGGCAAAATAACGAATGAAGAAAGCTCGGGAAATAGAACTATGGAGAGAAACGCGCAAAACCAGGAACAATTCTTTGCATTTAAAATCACTCGCATGCTCAAGCTCGTTGACTATATTGGAGAGATAACAGGTGATCAGCCAGAATTTTAATGCAATTGGCAAATGTTTCAAATGGTATGAAGAAACGGAGCATTTTTCTATTGAATTTGAGGAGTTTTGAAAGACGTATCTAAGGGTGTTGTTAGCAGTCAGGAAAGTAAGCGAGGAATATGGTGTCATGATGCTATGAACGGCTTGTGCGGAATTGAAGGGGGGAGAGCTTTTAATTCGATTGTTTTCTCATAAGTTTTCCCCTGTATACATAGTTCATGAAGGAGAGCTACAGAAAGAGATAAGGACAGGCGAGAAATTTATCATTGTTATAACTGGTTTATTTGCATGACACTGAAGTACAGTAGCGCACAGCGGGAAACGTGACACATGGGAGGGAGTCTTGAATTGTTCGTAATAATGTTCACTTAACGACAAATAACTTAGTTCAAGGAACGGAGAAGCAGGCCGGACGATGAGACTTTCCCAGTGTCAGACTGTGATTTCTTCTGTAAAACGAGATTTATCATCTAGGTCAAGAAGAATTTGTGAGGAAGATGAGCTATCATGAAGATGATTTTGGATTTTAGATGGATTTGTACCGCTGCTTTTGGAAATTGGTTTTCCCTCGGAACCGCGACTCCTCGTTTCTAGATCAAGAATCGGGCTGGAATCATGACCGGATTTGTGTCCAGTGGCCCTGTCACGCTTCTCGGGGGAAATGAGTGTCATTGCAATTGTTTCAGAGTTTTTTTCTCCAAAACATGTCTCTGTAGGGGAGGTGTCGCTGGAGTTTTCTCCGACAGTCTGATGAATTTCGCCGCCACCGTGTTGTTTTTTCCGTTTTTTCCGTTTCCTGTTCTCGTCCTCAGGCAAGGTGGTGGTTGCTTGGAGCGGATGCGGCTCGGAGGAGCGGGCTTCTTGGGGCTTTAGGGAAGGTGGCGGATCAAGATGTTGCTGTTGTTGGTGATGCTGGTCCTGCTGCTCATCTAATGATGCCTCCTTGTCAGCGTGAACTTGAACCGAGGATGTGACGAAATCCGTTGTGGACTTTTCCGTGGACTTTTGTTGCTCGAGATCAATATTTGCGCTTTCAATTAGCTTTTTCTGGTCCTCTATTCTGTGCGACGGGCAAGGCAGTGGCTTGATTTCTCCAATGTACACTCCACTGTCAGCTAAAATAACTCCTGATGATCCATCACTCTCCTTGTTCAACTTCACACTTTCCTTACGCTGCAAAGAACTAGCACGGATAGGAGGGTTGACTGGACCCACGGAAAACTCCGCTGTGAAAATAGCTTTAGATTTGCAAGTCTCTTGAAGTGATTTACGGCGAAAGGGTAGGAAGCGCTCTGCGCCTCTAACACGACTAAAAAAGCTAGCTTTCCTAAAATGTTGAACTGGGGCCTTGTAGGACGAAGTCTGGCTGGAGGATTCCTCCTCCTTGATATTGGAAAGTATACTAGGCGGCAGTCCGGATGAAATATCTATCACATTGACACGATCTTGTCTATGCAAGTCAGAGTTCGGCTTCATGTTCAAACTACCGTGTGGTGGAGGAACGCTAACAATATTCTCAGCGGCTTCTTGCATGGCCGCAATTTTGGCCACTAAATGACGATTCCCGAGTCGTAAATTCCTGTCTTTCAGTTCCTCCAGCTGGAGGTAAAGTCTGCGGAATTCCTCCTGTAACCACATCCAAAGCAGCTAAGAACCATGCATGGTGTATGACTTGTCTTACTTAAACGTCATAATGAGCACTTTAGCTTTGGAAATATTGCACCGCTTCCTTCAACTGAACTCTCTCGCTTGAGGCCCTGCAGCCAGAGTGCTTTAAACAGAGGCAAAAAAGCTGAGGAAGGAGAAGATCTTTAGGTAATTACTATAAAATCTTGTCTGCCCATAATGAGCTAGTATAATATATCCATTCCATAATTTTGCTAGCTTGTCTCCCTTTGTCGCTTCGTTATTTTTTCTCAGGGCTCTGAACAGAAGACTGTGCGCGGAAAAGCTGCAATTACGCTTCTGCTCCCACTGTATTTTCACAGAAGCGGAGAAGTTTCTCCGCTCCGAGAAAGTATTTCATAATCTTGCAGAAACGAGAGATCAAAGCTATGCATTCTTCCTTCTAGAGATTTCCAGTCGCTACCGCCGTCTTAAAACCTAAATGGTAATGAGCTACACTACACTGAACAATTCCGAGCATGCATGCTGAAGGAACAGCTTTTGCTCCTCCGTACGTACCTGGACATCTTCTGAAAGGCGGAAATTGAAATTCGGGTCGTGAGTATTGCTCGTCGACGTAGTGGAAGAATGAAGGACTGTTGCAGAATTATGGCCACTTTGCTTGGTCTTTTGCCCCGACCTTCCCTTGCTGATGAAAGTGGGCACTCGAGTTTCCTCCGAAGAGTTTCCCTTCCCCTGGCCCCGGAACACCATGTAGGCCTGATGGTGAAGAGTAGAAAGTTTTTTATATCATTTTTTCCCTCCTATCACGTCCACATCCAGTAAAGACCTCTCATAAGAACTTTTTAACACACATTCGAGAATGAGCAAGAAATGAGCTTGTCATGACGGAAGCCGCCAATGATGATGATGGGCCGTATAACCATGAGCAGAGTCGCCTGCACCCAACCCGAACTTTCATTCACTTTCTCCTCGAGGAGAAATTAGAGCAATTTTCCCGTTAATTATTATCTAACGCCACTGCATCCTCACGTTATACTGTCTTTGGCTTCACCAGACACTCCTGCTGACTAGAGTAGCAAGAGCAACAGCTACGCCGCTGTCTTATTGCTTAACAGACAAGCGAGCCGAATTCAGCTTTCAGCTTCCCTCCTGCCTTCATTTCTGGAATTGTGTGGCGTGATTTGCTGTCGGAGTGAAAACAGTTTAGCCCGTAGACTAGGCCTCACGTTCAAAGTATTAGATTTGAATAATTTGTGAAACGCTTTCATATCTTTGCCTAACTGATTTTAACCTGACAGTTGACTCATCGCAGCCAATTTAGTTTCAATTATGTCAGAGAAGCACGCCCGGTTCCTATTTCTTTCTTATCTCCATGACAAGTTGGCCTAACGGGTTTGAGGCGCCCGAGCTTCTGTTTTCCATTAATTTTTCCGACATGACAACCTCCACGAAAGGCCCAGATGAGAACAAAATCTTTGAATATGAGAATTTCATGAGATAATTTACGCGTACAGCGCTGAACTTCTCTTTAAGGTTAGAAACGAGAAAGTCATGCACTCGGTACTCGAAACCAACCATCACCACCAAGCTCTTGACCGTATGGACGCAGGGCCAACGCATTTTCCGCGATGGTAATTAAGTTGGTGAAGGAAGTGAGAAGATAAAAAGGAAGAAAGAAAGAGCATGAAATACTTACTTTGCTGCCGAAAATGAGACAGAGAAGCAGTGTCATGGTTAATTGGACGTGGCAAAAGAAGATGATGTAGAGCAAATCAGGATTGGCTGGTGACTGAAGGAAGAACCTGAAAATTTTCACCATGTCATTATTCTTCTGCTCTCCCATTAATCCACCCACTGCAATAAGCTTGAGCGAGTTCCTCCGAATGGAAATATTTTACACCACGAGGGGAAACACAAAACATAAAGCTTAGTTTTGCTTTGCTAACGCTACGTAAAATACATACAGAACATATAGCGAACTACGACAGAGGAAATAAAAAAAATCTCATATAGTTGAGATTCTCAGCTTTTTCAGCTTTTTCCGTACGACATGAGTGCTACGTGGCCGGTTGTCAGTGTATCAACTGCACATATCACTCTTTGCCTTACTTCTTTCTCATCACACAAAGCTTTTAGGGCAAAGGAGCAGGTGTGTAACCTGTTAGAGCGTACAACAGCAACAGCACAGATGAAAAATGAAAGGAAAGAAAGGAGCCATAGAAAAGGGATTCAATTCTGAACAAACCCCTTTTGACTTCCGCACAATTAGTTATGATTGTTAACCCCGTGAAATTCGCCCATATATGGTGCAGGAATTGTGGCTTACTTCAGTTACGTAACGTGTCGTAACGTGAGTTGGTGCATAACATCGTACAGATAACCTTGAATCACACATGTGTATTTGAATCGACGATTTACCTTAGGGTTACATCGATGGGAATACCAGTTAGTAATTCAGGATTCATGCAGTTATGCTCCTGTTAGAAGCCGATTAAGGTCTTTCTTCGTTGTGTTGTAATTGAATCTTTTGGCTTTGCTTCTCTTGCAATAGAACGAGATACTTGACTAAGAGAAGATTTCTTACATTCATTGCTGTATTTAAGAGAAAGTTCAGAGAGGACGGAGGCAATGGACTCGATAACTGAAACCGGAGACGGACGGGAAAGGAAATAGAAAATGAGAAACGGGAGAGAAATCCTCAGAGCTTGCAGTAATTCTAGCCTGGCGCTAGTTGAAGACCTAGTAGATGAATAGATGATTACTTTTAACACATTCATAATGAAGAGATAAGCATGAAGCAAACATCAAGTGTAAAGTAATTTATGATTTCTCGGAAGACTTATCTAATTCATCCCATCTTTCTAACATGCTGTGAAACTGCTACGAGGTAAGGACTTCGTAATCTGTAATGCATTTTCCCTGCTCTTTCTCCTTCAAGAACAAGTATCTGAATTGTCGCGAAGAGGTGGTGGAAGAACCGTTACGTCCAAGTTGCCCCAATGACCAAGTTGTTCATCAATGTTGGTTAAAGTCTACTTTCTTTCTCAGTTTGTGTGAGCGTGAGCTCTTTTCCACATTACTGCTTTGTACAGACCCAGTTCCACGGATTGAATACTAGAAGCTGTCTACTTGGGAAACGTATAAATGGGGGAATCTTGATGATTTATGAGACGTGCAGGTTGTTCAAAGGACATATGCACACGTATAAGTGGTAAAGAAAAAGTTTTACTTCAACACACTTTCACAAATACAATTCTCTAAATCCTAAGTACTGAGAAAGAATAGTTTTGGCCAAGAATCCTGGTACTGTTCCCTAACCCTGTGCGGAACCGGGGGTAACAACGAGAAGAACAAGCGAGTAACACTTTTAGCATTGGTCCCGGGTTCCAGAATTTGGCAAGGCTTTATTTTGCTCTTTTCGAAAACATGTACAGGATAATGCACGTTTTGATGGCAAGTGCGGCAAGCGGTTCCTACTGCAAGGCTGAAGGAAAACAATAGACGACTTGCAAGAAAGCTGGAAACATCGTCCAGAACATGCATCTAACTTTCACACACACACACTCTTTACCACAGTAACTAAAAGTAGACATTGAGTATTAACAAAAGAAACTTACATGGAAATGTTAAGAAAGACTGACAGTAAGAATTCATTGTAGATCGCAAGTGATATAAACTTGCTCTCATTGAATTCTGACGGAGCTTTTCGGACCACGATGCACAGACAAATTCCCCAGACCAAAAAGATTAGCTCCACTGGAAAATAAATTATTAGTTCACGTAGGATTTCATGTAACAATACTTATAAAGGGTAATACTTCTGCTTCCCGTCAAGTCACCTCTGGGAAGAAAATGGTCCCACTCTTCCCATCTGTTACGGTCAGAGTACTCTTGTTCAACTGCATCGTTTGAGCAACCCGTTGCTCTGCGAAACTAGTTACATGGATTTACAGTGCAATCTCCCTGCTCATGACTCACATTTGGCTTCTCTTCTCCAAAAGCCAAAAGCTAGTGTGTAAATATTCGTGGCACCTGCTCTGTCGTGTAGGCATGAAGCTGAGAGTGTTTTCAAAAAAATGTAACAAAACACCATCCACCAGAAATGAGTCCCTTGTGAAACCACCTTCACTGCAATCCATAAGGGTTTGCTTTGTTTTTCTGGTCTCAAAATACACATGAGTGAAGAGCTTAAAACAAGCTTTCAGTTGATCAAGTGGAACAATGTAGCGGCTCATCCGCTAAGAATCATTACGAGTTGCGTAAAAGCGACAGAGCTCTCTTTTGTAACATTTTTATTTTCGTGCGCGAGAGCTCCAGTGACGAATCAGGATTTAAGGATTTGCGAGAGATACTGTATACGCCTGTTTTCGGTGCAACCGTTAGTTTCTCGTGATACTGTGGGACTAGTTTCCCGTCTATTGGATTCATGTGCACGTAGTTGGCAGAAAAAGCGCTAAAACTTGTCGTGCATAACGATTTTATCTCGTGGGCAAGTGAGGAACTCGATATGGGAAATGGGGAAGGACGACAGGGCTGTGCGACTCGCTGTTATTTCCATTTCTGTGGTACTTTAAACAAAGTATTCTATTCTACTATTGCTGAACACTGTCGTACAAATTGATGGAACCAGGAATAAAGCACTGGTATTTGCAAAAACAACTCTATATTGTCATGTCCCAACCAGTATCAGCTTACATGATGAGAGGAGAAGGATGGAACGATGGAAGGGGACAGAGACGGGGAGAAAGCAACTTTCTCCGGCCGTTGTTCCTCCTGCAGTTGTCCTGTCCTGCAGGTTTTCATTGTCTCCATGCTTAAATAAACAAATAACTTTTCGACTTACTGATAGTGAAGGAATGGTCCCACCAGCCGCTCTTGCACAGCCAGGCTTTGAGATTGTCAGCTGTGTAACTCACAATGGCCACAGGAGGATCCACTAATGTTCGAATCATGAGCAAGGCCGTGAATATGGCGATTATCACTCCCAATCGCTTCATTAAGTCCAGGTCAGTTATCTTTATTGCCTTTGCTGATCGAACGCGAAATATCACTGAAATCCTGGAAAATAAAACATCACGCCATCACTAGCATCCGGAGTCTAGTTCTCACCATTGCACAGTCGGCTAAATCCTGTCTAATGAGTGCACGCAATAGCCAAAAGGGGATTTCCAAACTTTGATAGCGCGCTCAGCTATGCATCCTCTCACTGATCACAGGTGATCAAGTCTTGAAAACTCTAGTTGACAGTCGTTAACTTTTCAGAGAAATCCGCCGGACTTCTCCGCAGCGGGAAAAGCAGCACATCTAGCCTAAAAACTATGGTAATGGTCAATTCTGGATCGGAAAGCAAAATGAAAAGGGACAAGAAAGAATACTTTGTCAGCTAAGTTTTAGCCTGTAGAGGAGGTCCGACGAATTGGTTTCTTTGTGCGATTATTGGTTTCGCCGCAGGAAAATAGCTCTGGCTTGAGGGAGTGACGTGAATAAGTATTTGTGATTTTCTGTACGGTGTCTAACATGTGAGCTAAGCATCACTGTGGTCTTAACCTGCATCAATTAGCTCTTGAAGCTAGCTGTATTTTTTCAGTTGTGACACTTTGTTTTCCGCTCCTAGCCCATAATTTTCTCTAAGAAGGTTCAATGTTTACTCTGCAATCGCAGTCATGCCTGTGGCTTTTACTCAAACCAAGGTCATGCGGGAATGCCAGTCACACCCCTTGCGTAATAGCAAGGCAATCAGCTTTGCAACTAGTAATCACGGAGGAGTGCATGTTACCGTTATTGGCTCATTTAGAACTGGTATTAGTCGATGGGAAAGTTTGATACAGAGAGTGGATCAAAACATTTTTACTTGGTGCTTGTAAAAAACAAAAGGCTTTGCAGAAAACTTGTTTCATGAGTATTTTTCCTCAAGGTTTTCCACGACCTGATTGCCTACCATGGAGGGGATTCGGACAATTGTCGGCAGTTGGGTAGAAATTTTTGCCGTAAAAAATCCATGGCACCGTGAAAATCACACTGACTGCCTACGAGTCAAGGAGGTTGGAGTGAGAGATAACAGGAGCGAAATTCTAGAGTGGTATAGTAATTTTATTGAGCGATTATCTGTTTGTTTTCGGCCTACAAGTTGACGCTGGCTTCAAAGTTGTCAAAGAAAGGCATTCATGACATATACTGTGTCACACTCATGGACGAGAACATTACGTTATGCTATGGGTAACACTTTCTGCTTCCCATCTCCTTGAACTTGTAGCCGCAGCTGGAGGATCGATAAGCATTTGTGCGTAGCAAATTTTTTAGCCAAAGGCAGTTAGAAGAAAAGTAGTTAGTGAGTACCAAAGAAAAGTATTTAGCTGGAGTTTGCAGTGATTTACAGCAATCTGATATTTTCATTGTGTCTGCTCAGAATTTATTGTGGAGCATGGTGTGCTGAAATAGCAACCTTTTTTCATCTGCCCCTTATTTTGGCCATTGGGGTCATAATCTGCTCGTGAAATCATACAGACGTTTTCGTAACATGTGTTGAAAGTTATTTAGGGGTCTTTTGCAGCGCTGGAAACACGAAGTACGACTTTTCGAAACGACATTTTTCTTCTTATGTTTCTTTGAAGCAATCAATTGCTTTCGTGGGACAAAAACTGTGTCTCCGCATGAAGACAAAGAAAGCTTTCTTGGAGTCTCTAGCTGCCTTGTCAACCTGTTTACCGAGTTGACAAATCCGAAGAAGTTACTCTTCCCCTGATTCATTAAACCCTTTGAATGTTTGCCTGGAAAAGTGAGAATGTGTTCCTGCACCCGTTGGGACGCACAAGCTCATAAGATGAATGGGGAGAAACAAAGCTGTTTTTGAATAGTCAGCTCCCTGGGTTCTAATTTGAATTTCGTAATCCAGATAAATGAGAAGTAGGTGAATAAGTGTTCCGAAGAGAGACGGCAACAGCTGAAGCTGTAGATTGAGGGTCAGAGACCGAAATCAAGTTAAAAAGTTAAAATCCCTCAAAATCTAATTACAGTTCAGTAATTAATTAACATAAGGAGAGGTAGTCAAAAGCGATTAGATTTGTTTCCATATGTAGGATTTCGAAGTGCGTGGGCAGGAGAAATTTCTACCCAAGGAGAAGAAAGATTGTGTGTGTCTGAAACCGCCTTGATTTTTCAGCAACCTTCGCCGTGGCGTATTTTTGATTGCGTTAGCTTGTAAGTTTTCCGTTAAGTTTTGCATGTTGAGCAAGTGGAGTGGAAACTTAATATGTGACTACGAGGGGAAATGAAAAAGAATTTACGTTGGATTTAAAGCACCACCTGGAGTGAAAAGAAAGCAGGTGTTTCAGGTTTACTCCGGGAACCACTGCCACGGGAAGTTTGAAATTGATCCTGGATTTGAAATTAGCAAACATGAAACTTACCTCCACGTCTTGAGCATCAAAGCTCCGTAAGCGAGAGAGAATCCGATTTCTCTCAGCCATATTCGTAGGGTGCAAGTGAGAAGCGAAGGACTCGGGTACATTACTAAAATCTGTAATGGAAATGAACGTGCAGCGATTAAAAATTTTACACTCGAAGCAGACTCCAACATTGCTTGAATCAAATCTACATGAGCCGAGTCGAGTCCAAAAGCACCACGAGGGCCCAACATCGTAATTGGAAGTTGCTACCGAGACAAGTTAGTCTTCGTCATCGAATTGATTTGCCCGTCGGTTGAAAAATGGGTGATTCCCTGGATAGAATAAATCGACAGGACCGAGGGGTCGCACCTCCTCGCAGTCATTTGAGAAGTCACGATAACATCTTTGGAGCAAGGGAAATGTGTAGCGTTACGGGACAGGCTAAGAGGCAACCACGGGAGAAAACTCGGTCGGTTTACAAGTTGCCGTCGTCTTAACTCTTTCAATACGTTGGTTGGCGAGTCAAAGGAAGGAAACAAGGAATGAGAAACTTGTAGCGTGCTACTACGGTAAGAAAATATTGCTAAACGTCAATTCTCGCCGAGATGGAGCAAGAGCACAGTATTCCAAGAGAGAAAGAGAGGGAGAAAGAGCTCTTCTCTTTCCCCCTGCTCCTGGAGTGAAATCAATTTTCAAACAGACTTTCCTCTCATGCTATCCGTATGCATATAGTATGCTCGACTCAAATCTACCTGCCATGTCCTGAGAGAGTCGCCAAAACGACTGCAAGATTTGTTTTGCCAAAAAGATGTAAAAGATTTCACAGCTTCTTTGACTTTCACTCACAAAAAGCATTCATTCAAAGCCCCACTTGGATTCGCCAACTAAATTCTTTTACAAGTCGTAAAATATCCCAGGGATGTTCTGAATGGGCAATGGCTCCAACCCGGAAGCCATGTTCTCCTAAACTGTATTGATGCACTGTTTTTCATTGCCAGATACAAGTATTGATTCAGTGGCTGTTGTTAAGAACTACAAAACCTTGATCCATATGTAACCTGTCGCCAGTCGCCAGTCAGTCTTATTGTATAGGAGCACCACGACTGTTATTGACAAAAGACATGTGCAGGAAATGTTCCAAGCAGAACAGGCAGACATCGAATTCCTCATTTCGCTGAGCGTTTCAAATCAGAGAATGTCAATCCGCACAACTTACTTACCGTACAGTAAATAAAAAAGGCTCCCAAAACGATGAACCGAAGAAGTACTGGGCTCGCAGCTCGCACAACCTGAAACAATAAAAGCATAACTCATCTTTTGCAAGGAATACCACCGCAGTCTATTGCACAAATACCCAAAGGCTCCCAAAACCACATCACAGCTTTCCTAGAGCAGCACGTACCGCACATTTTGGCTCGTAATCTTCCATATATTAGGTAGGACCGCAATCTAAAACATCCTTCCTAGCAGTAAAACCATTAAAGTTTGTCTGATTTTCCTGCTTGCAGTGTAACGGAGAGATGGCTTCTATCGTTTAAAAGACAGATCGCAATTTATTTTCGCCTTGCATGTCGTACACGCAACATTTTTGTGTCTTCGAAAATATTTCGCAAGATACTTCTTCTGCAGCAACTTTTAGCAACAAAAATTCAATCCTGCCAAACCTCTTGTGCATAACAAATGCCCCACCATAGTATACGTCATGCTCTCACTCTCATCTGTGCCATAAGTGAAAAATGGTGTAAGCTGTTCTTAGCTAATACACTCGATGCCGAAGTTCTTGCCAGCGGAATTTTAAACCAGTTTGCAAAATCTCAGTGGATGACGTTGCTTTCATTCGCTGATGGCGGAAGCAATTTGCGAGTTAGAACCCGGTTAGACCCATCTCTTCATCTCCACTTGAGGGTTCAGACCTTTTAATATCAAAATTGCGCTGCGAGTCCTTGGAGTTTTCCTGGCCAATATGCCCAACTTGAATGGTTTTTAATACTCTGCTTCCCCTAATATAGAATTCCCGATTACCTGTCATGTACACCTTACCTGAATCCCGTCCAAACCTGGTGAAATTTTACTTTTCCACAGCTTCCAGCTTTGGCAGCCTTTAAAAAAGCTACCACATTTTGGCAATCCTTTCATTCTAAGTGTGTTGTTTAGCCTTATCTTGGGCTCACATCGCTAGTTATATGCTGTATAAACGTTGGCTCAAAATCACTGTACTTAAACAATTCAAGACATTGCCATTCATAATCTTGTAGAAATTGAGGGTGCCAGCAACTACGATCAATTAAAAAATGCATTCTAAAATCAGAAAATAATTTTACTTTCGCATGGTTTGATCAAATGCTATGCTACACTGCCTTGTAATAGTAGGAATTACTTCAACTCATGTAATCAACATGATTTCATTTACGAAGCCATGCGAGGTGAAACTGTGGAAGTCTGTTTCAAAACAAAGGAAAAAACCGTACTATTTTCACCTTGGAACTACAGAGGTGTTTAGATCAGAAGCAAGTGTTCTCCATTGCTCCACATCTAATGCGAGGCACCTGCCATTGTGTAACGCAAATTAAATGTTTGTCACCTGAAAAAGCTCGCTGACCAGTGTCGCACACACACACGTTCATGTGCATGTGACATCGAGTTTGAAGCTTGCGTAAACCCCTCCCTGGCTGTTGCCTCTAGAAGGACATCTGTGACTGCGAATTGGGTTGCTCAAGTAAATGGAAAGATCGATGAGGTAAAACATTAAATGGGCGTTGATTGCTACATTATATCAGAGCTGTTCATACCATAATATTCAACTCGCACTCGTCCTACGGCACTAGGCAGAAAAGTTTAGTCTGAGTGGCAGGAGATAATAGGTCTTCTGTGGCAGCAATCAATAACTATGAGCTGACTATTCATGTGCTCAAGGGAGCGTACATTTTGCAATGAAGCTCAGATTTTTTAGCCTAGCAGAAATCCGCTGGAAGAGCAAAAGCATCCAACGAAATATTTTCAATGGCAATTAAGTTTGAGCGAGTATTTGGCATTCGCCTATTATTCTTCTGGCATAGTGTCTAAGTCCTAAGTACTAAGCTAATCACGACGGCCGATGCGGAATTTGCAGGCGGTTGGAATGAGCTAACGGCTGAATCGTATAGGCCTTTCAGCTCAATCTTGGCTCTGCCTACGCTTTCTCCCATTACTGCTCAAGTGCAGCTTACGATGGCAGGGGTGTGAGTGGCCGTCGCATTAAATTTTTACCAAAGCTTTAAAGTAGAAGAAGAGGAACTTGAAGCGCTTCCAGCTCCTCTCTCTTCTTCTACAATATGAGAGAACATAAACAATTCAAAATTGTATTTATCTTGCCTAGCAGTGGATCGAGGGGGGGCATATTCCACCAAAAGGCGGTGAGGAGATTCCAGACTCCACGAAGAAAAGCTTCGAGGATACCAATTTTAGCTGGAATTTCTTTGGCGGAGCTGCAGATGGTAGTCTTCTGTGAGCTCTGCATGGAGGGTGGGCAGGCGACAAGACTTGCGTACTAAGTAGTATTATTGTGCAACCTGTGCAGTGCGATGGTAATAATTGCGTTATTTTTGGCCTTGAGAATACGGTAAAGGTAGATACATATGCTTGGAACATGCCTCTAGCTGGCAAGATACGACCACTAGCGAATAAGTACCCGCTAGCACATAGCTACAAGAGGAGAAATTGCTCTAGGAGAGGTACTTTAAATCAGCAAAGTTGGGTCATTTTGCGTGAATTTTTGAGAAGATTGAGTGGTAAAATGCTCAAGGAAAAATGATGATGAGCTTCACTGTTCCGACTCTCATGAATAATTCAGCCGCCATGATTTAGTGCACTTCAGGGGTCAATGTTATCAGTACGTATTATCTCACCCACATTAACATCACCTGTCAGCGAAAATTTCTAAAAAATCACAAACAGAGTCCTCAGTATGGTTCTGTTGGGACCCCAGCTTTAAAAGTCTTGATTTCCCCAGAGAAGCGACCAGCGGCTTGCTTCATTCTGATCGAAAATATTGTGAAATGCGCTTTTTCGTGAGCAATACTTGCTTCTCTATCTCAAGGATTTTGCCTTGTCCTTCTCAGATTGATATATTAACTTTTCGTGCACCAAGTTTTTTTCCACCGTTTATGTTATGCACCATACTGCAGATCCCATGTCTCCATTCCAGTTATATGTTCACTTCTCCTTTGATCCGTGTTCGTAGACTCATCTGACCTACTAGTCTAGCCTCGTAAAACTTTTCTTTCTGGATCAGATCCGCAGATCCGTAACCCTGGTTAGTAATCGGGAACGGAGATTTGCTAAGTACTTTAGACAAGAAAACTAGGGATTTCATCGTCTGTCGTAGACTTTACGGCTCCACGTTAGTGGGCGAGTGCTTTCTGCGGTGGTGAAAGTTTAGCAGCCTTGGGAAGAGAAAGTACAGAGAGAAGATATATTGATGGAAGATAAAAAGGAAAAGTTTGCCGTGTACATCAAAAGAGATACAAATAACTTTAAACGAATCAAACACACGAATCAATTGCAGTACAACCATTTGGTAGAAAATTGTACTCTTCTTTCTGAAAACAAAGCGTCTAATTCCAGAAGGAAATCAAATCACGATCACTGCAGCTTCGCTTCGCGGATAAGAATCGTTGCTATTACCTTAATGGCGAATCATGTATTGTTGTGAAGGAGAATTCCGCAGCCTGCGGATTATTTTCCACAAAGAAACTATTCACCTCCTGCACAGCTTCTTCACCACATTCTGCAGACTATCCTTTCAGCAGTATCTTTTCACTAGCCTTTTTATTCACCTCCCGACTGCTAGCGATAACAGAGCCTACAGTATTGATTCTCACAAGCCGGTTAATTTAGAACGCATTGCATTCACCGCTACATTTTCCTTGCTGTACATTCTACCTTTCTTCTTAATCCACTCGTTTCATTTGATGCTCATTTGTCTTTATTTGTTTCTCGGGTCACCTTTCCTGCTGTGAGGTTTAAAAAATATGGGCAATCAAGCTCGACAACTAAACAAATCCTTCAGCTTTTCGTCTTTCCTCCCTTTCGGGTTTTCCATTCATCTATTTGTGCTACCACCTCTTTGTACCCATTAGATGACCCTGTCCTGAACATTTAGCTGCAAAACTAGACCTTGTAGCAGAAAAGTCAGTCACATGATGCGGATGAAAGACAAGAGGATAAGAGGTCGTATATTCAAGGAGTAAATCCACACACACGACCTCCGCTGTCACAATACAATATACATAAAGTTTTAGTGGCTTAAAAAGTCTCAAGGAGTACATTTAGAGCTATACGAGCACATGTTAATTGACCAGCCGTAACCACGAGNACATAAAGTTTTAGTGGCTTAAAAAGTCTCAAGGAGTACATTTAGAGCTATACGAGCACATGTTAATTGACCAGCCGTAACCACGAGCAACCCCGGCTCCCTTGTTCACATTTTGTCACAGTTGTCAAATGGAGAGGGAAAGTTTTTGATTATAAGTGTGCGCTGATAAATGAAGTAATATGAAATATTTGGCGCGAGAAGACAGGAAGGAAACTGTGGAAGTGAAAGGAAAGTTAATCAAAGTTGGTGGTACTTCCGAATCTCGTTATTGCAAGACTAAACTAAAGAAAGATGAAAGAGTGTGAAAGTTTGTAGATGATAGGATTTTGACAAACTTGCTGGCCGAAGCTAGAACGAATGAGTGCCTAAATAGCGAATGAAGCCCTCAGTATGTTATACATGTCAAAAGTCGATCTGTTTACTTGGTTGGATACAAAGCTGATGAGTAGAGACGAGATTGGCCGCGTTGTAGTCTCGCTTCCTTCCTTCCTGTAATTCATCTCATTTACCACACGCGGTGGTGAAAGTAGTGAAGAGGAAGCGAGAGTAGATGAAAAACTTGACTAGTGAAAATAATAATTCTCCTGCTCAGTCAAGCATAAGCCACGGAGGAAGATGAAGGAGGATTAGGTAGTACTGAGAGTTTCTCTCAATGATATTTGACATGGTACCTATAATACGATAAGCCTATGGTCTACGCCGTCACATCACATATTACAAGAAATAACCATTTCTCCTGAGCAAATCGATTAGTCTGCTTCTTTTTCTCCTCCTTTCCCTCCTCATCCCCGTCTTCGCCTATTCAACATGCATGCCGAAGCGGATCGGATTACATCTCGTTCTGTTCATGCAAACCGTGTGTCTTGGAGTCATAATGATAAATTTGCCAAACTTCACTCACGAGTTGGTCACAGAGCGCGCCAAGGACTGCCAACGGGAGTTCCACTCATGAAGAGACGAACTCGATGCGAATATCAAGTAGGTGTAACATTGACCTCACAGTACGATGACGGCGTTTTTGTGGGAGCAAGGAAGATGAGTTGGAATAATTGTGTACATGTGGTATCAAGCCGGAATTCAAGTTTCCATTTCCTCTTGAACAAATTGTAATTGCTGAATGCATGAGTGAACCACCTGGTATCTACTTATGTGTACGTTGGATTCCCTCTTATTTCATGGTAACTTCCTTCCACCACCTTACACGACCTGCATTACTTCCGCTAGGAGCGTGTCATGTGAAACTTCTTTGGCTGGAGTTGTTACGGAACGGAAGTAATGACGACCCCGAGAGATAACGGTAGACTAGGTTCACTTTGACGTCTCAACTGCAGAGCACTAGAAACCTATCGAAGCATTGCCAGCGATTATGGCTGGAACTAAAAATGTGAGCTTACGTTCACATGTTAGTGAACTTCGGAGAATGCGGCTTGCAGCTGAGTCGCAAAAGGAACATACCCGGAACATTCGCTCGCTTAAGCGAAGAATGAGAATTGTGCTATCCAATGTTGAGCAATGCCATTGTGGAATGACATTGTGACGGAGGAATTCTGTACTATCCCAGAGTAGATATACAGACATTTCGCCACTGCAACCTCAAACCGTTCCGCTCAACTAGCTCACTGAGCATCTTGAGCGAATTCCAATGCCGCATAATCGCACGATGACGAGCACGGCACAAAAGAGAGAAAGAAAACCACATTATAATGGTTACTTGCACAATGGTTTCGTAGAATTGATTTCCCAGTTTGTCTAAATATCCAAACTGGAGTGACGAGATCCCCAACAGAGTATGCCCCCGCGGGATTTTGCACGGGAAACCTCGCGATTTACTCGGAGGGCACCTTCTGCTCGGGAGATAAATAACTGGAAGTCTAAAACTTGTTAACTGGCGATGGATATACGTGTTCAACTGACTTCGCTATTTTGTTTAAGCCTATGCCTACTAACGGTACGGACTGGACTTGCACTAGATACTACACACACTTGTGGTCCATGTACAATTATCTTTTGTACGCTCTTACACAGGCTGGATTACAATAATAGCACAAAGAGGTGAATACCTTAATATCTGAGTATTTCCAAGTGAATAGACCCACTAATGGCAGCATTCCGATGATTCCGCATTGTAGAATGAGGATGGCAGATCTCATGAGCCAGTTCAAAGTTACCACGCAAGGTTTGTCATCTTCACATGTATCACAGCCAACAGGGCATGGAAGGCACTCGAACGCTCCTTCTTGATCGTAGAGGGACACTTCATTCTGAAACAAAACAGAAGTCTTCGTAAATAACGGCCACACATGGTTAACAAAATAGGCATATTCGCCATCTTATTATTCCTGCTACAATGCTGTCACCGGCTCCTAGCCTCGGCTTACTCATTCATGCAACCCATCAAGGAAGGCTCATTATGCGAGCGTCAATCTTGCGGTAACTTTCTCTCTCCAAATTGGAGAAAGCAGCAGCTGAAATTCATTAAACCCGTAAACACACAAGGGCTTGTTGCGCAGCTTTCTTCACCTCCGGCATATTCTTAGGAATCAAGAATACGGAGTAGGGAGAACACGAGCATAAATGGCTGAATTTCTTCGACAGCGTGCAGAATCTGTGGATATGATGACGGCGAAACGTATTCTTTCTTTCTCCTTCTATTTCCAGCGGAGAGGAAACGGAACGGGAGTCAAAACTTGGTGCATAACATTTAATTTTATAGGGCGTATAACCATTCAGGTTATAGTTCAGGACCACCCCCAAGACTAAACGAGGCTGGCGACAGAAGGAATTTCATTGCAGAACCCCTACTTGCAGAGCAAATAAACACCGCAAAACACACTTAACTCTTAGTTTTCATCAAATCAAGAGAGTAAATAACCATCCTCCATCCTCTTTGATTTTCACCCGGGATGATACGTATCATCCCGAATTCTTCTTGTCGCCGTGTATTGTTAAAAACTACAAAGTAAGATCAAGTCCACCCTGGAGCTCCAAACGTAATCTTAAGTGGATTCACTCGGTTGTTCTTACCATGAGTTTCTTCTCATACTCTTCCTCCAGAACGGTGCCCACAAAGTATTTCTCCTTCGACGTAACGTTAGGAAAGTAGTAACCGGGACGACACAGGCATTTGTAGCTCCCACGTCTGAACCCAAGTCCTTTGATTGGTTCGCACTGCAGACAAAAAATGTAACTTTGTAGTCATAATCACAATTTAAGTTCAGTTCCCACAGCCCCACCTCCCGTGACAATTTATAAACTACAATTAAAAGCGTTACAGTGGCAGGGCAGAATTCATTTAATCAATTTGGTTCCATAAACTGCACGCACTTGCATGCAAGAACGTGTGTTTTCTTGTGATTCCTATCAGCAATTTCTTGGATTTGTTCGTTATTCAATTTGCTGGGCTCTTTGGCATTCCTCATCTTTAGTTGGTATCAACACTTTAAAGAGGAAGAGTCTTCTGCAGATTCTATTTACTGGCTTAATAATCTTCTCTGTGCGGGCACTAGCCGCGGGAAAGGAAAAGCACCTCCACTATTCATCAGCTTACTAATTTGCTTGCATATGTTCAAAAATTTTCAAATCAACAGACTTTGAATGCCGCCAATGCCTCCTGGCAGCCAAAGAGGATTGGCCTCGAAAGTTTGTCAGGCTTAAAAACTACCAGAGTCTCGATTCTGTTCCTGTCGTTTCCCTTTACCTTCATTCAGAGCGTTCTGTTGCTTTGCATGTGCTCAGGATCCGCTCCACAAGATTATTTTAAGTAGCTAGTACAAAGAGTTTCATGGGATCTAAGCAGAGAAAGTCGCTAGCCAACTAAAGACAGTGATAAAATTAATAATCAAGTATTAGACTATTCATTCAAATGGCGTTAGGCAATCGGCGACTCACACCACACTCATTGCTCATTAGTATGTATGTAATAGTTATTTTTCTTGTCGAGGGTAAAAAAGCAAAAACAAAACAGCTAGATCTTTACTTAAAATTAAGCATGTCTTCTAAAGAGTAAAGAAAACTTTGTGTATTGCAACTGAGTTTTACTTGGACATGTATAGCTTCTGGAGAAAGTAGTTACACCTTCCTACAGTTAATATTTACTGAACTGCCGACCATAGCGTGCAACACAACTCATAAAAAAACAATTACCGCGGGTGTTGCCTGGCTTGATTTTTGTGCTACAACTAGAAATTGCTTACTAGTATACGCTAAATGGGGAAAATTTTTCATCGACATCTTGCCAATATTTGAGAGAAATGCTCATTTGGAGATGTTGCGGTAGGACGTCTTATATAAATTCCTCTCGCTGGCCGTCAAAGAGCAACCGCAAATTCTAAACTCTTGAAAACAAGGTTAGAGCTGTAAAATCAAATGTGGGGCCTCTTTATCATGTACTGTAGCCGTGCACTTATTTAATGGACGAGATACTCGCAATGACAATCTTGTGCTGTGCACAAGGGGGCACTAGAGGAAGTTTCCGTTCTACTACCGGACGTATTTTTTACCAGCAAGAGAAGGAGTCCCTGTTGGTTGTGTAACTTACTCTTGTCGTAGACCGTTTCAAAGGATTTCACAGGATATACCCTCCCATTTAAGCGCACAAAAAGGAAGTATACATGATGTCATCAGAGCCATTGCCGACGGCTTGAATCAGCCGAAATGCCATCATAGTAGAGAATTTGCCCGGCTTTATTGACTACGTTCAAGGGTAAATTTTATCTTCAGTTCCGTAGCAACGAGAGGATAGTCAGGTCAGAATACATTTTTCATAAGATAGCTCTACAGCCAGCTTTCAAGTGGAGTAAAAGTCAAGGAAAATGCTATTTCCTTGCTGAATTGGGCTGGTAGATGAAAAGAGCATTTTTGCGTGGAAATATACAGAGTTTCCCTGATTGAATAAAATTGCTAGCTTCCTACTCGTGATACCATTGCAAAAATGTGGAAATGAATGCAATTCATGAGTTCTGTAGCTCTTGTAGTGATTTGAAGTTGTCAAGTTTGATTATTCCTGCTCCATAATATTTGGCATCAATGATTTAGCTCAATTTGATAGGACGCAATTGTAAATAAACCATATGGGTAATTTCCTCCCAATTTTCCCTCAGGTGATATAAGGAAAAAATAGTTGGCAACAGAATAAGTTGATTGCAAATTTACAGAAACTGGCAAGGAGTTCATGATTGCGTTCCACTTGAGCAAATCGTGATGCAAGTGTCTAAAGCTGGATTTATCGAGTTAATTCTGCCGTAGCTTGTACGGCATCCAAATATTTACATATTGAAGATTGGACAAGCGCGCTTGCTATAGGAGACATGTCATAATTAAAGTGCTTACTCCACTGATGTGCCTCCAGCAGCGAGTAATAGTTGCGCATAGCGTTTATGCACTTACATTTATGCGACTACCACTGATCCTATAGTAAAACGTTCTCCACCCTCGTGGCCATAACGGAAGCAATTACGAGCATGAAAAAGAATACACTTTCTCCACACACACACACACACACACACACCGTAAGCCACGAATAGGTCAAAGGAAAAGCTGAACTGAGCATTGCACGCCTTGTTGTTTCCTGTTCACAAAAACCCTCTCCTATCTGTGGTAGACATTCACTCTTTATGAATTTCAACTCATCCGTAGAATTAAATCGAAGTCATTTACCACAGTTCCCTGAATTTTTTATTTTTTGCACTAGGAAGCGCGCAAGAAAAATGCGTTCATTCGACTCATAATCTTCTGCAGGCCTGCTGCTCATCACTTCAACTTGCGAAGGAACCTTCGAGAGCAACACTTTGATTTCTGCTTCAAATCTCAGGACAGCAACTTACTCTCGCCGTCATAGCTCGGCTCTACAATATTAATGGCAAAAGTCTCACCCATGAAAGAGCCTACGCATTAAGTCGTGTGAAAAATTATCCCTTTTGATTCACTCAAGTATTATTGGATCCAAACTATTTTCTCAAAAATAGTTCGCACTTTCTCAATGTTTGCTCTGGCTTTGAGTCAGAGTACTGAATGACTGTAGCTGTGGGAAGGGTGGCTGTTTTGCACACTGATTTTCAGTCTGTTAAGCAGCCAATTGTGAGTGCATCTAAATTTCATGCGGGAAGAAGTTTTGATAAGGTAACTTCCGTAGGTGAGGAATTAGTCAGAGTGGATGAAAGTCATAGAAGATGACCCGTGTTCCACGCCAAAGCTGTAGATATGGTTGTCTGATCTTTTCGCTAAAGCCATTCGGTGCCATATTGCTAAGTGATGAAAAAACCAGTTTGATTATTCACAAGGAGATATGTGGCGTGGCAAACATATCGTGGTTTCAGTCTCAGCCCCAGGAATTCTTCCACACATATACACAAAGCAGATTTATTTTGTCATTTCTCAACAGCAAATTTCTCTCATTCCTATTCTGCATGCTTTCACTCAACGTCTGAGTTCTCGTTGAAAGCAACCTAGTCCGCGCAGTTTCTCCGCAACTCTTCAATCACTCCGTAGCTTTTCCAGCCTGGCGGAATAGACCGCTTCGTTCCCATATTTTTCTCTCTCCCTCGCTCTTTCTCTTTTTTGTAAAAGCCAGGCAGGAATGGTAATTTTTCAACTCCCACACATGCACAAAATTGGTAGAAGGCAGCGTGGGTATAAGTGCAAGGAAATGAAATGAAAACGGAACAATTTGTGAAACCAAAACCTCGGTTTTCTTTACAAATTCTGATCATTCGCTGAAAAACTGACAACCGCGAATATATTATTATGGGACCAGAGTTAGAGAGCGAAACGTTTTTGGAACAGAGGCCTCATCTTTACTTAACATGCCTCTACTCTTGAACTCAACGCCAACATTCTTGCTTTCTCTCAGTTCTCTTATGCATGAAGCACATTAAGTACTGCACATAAGGTGCGATAAAATTTCTGAACTCTCAGTTTCCTAACTTGTATAACGTGTTGTGAAAACTTATCATGCCGAGCCTACGGAATGAGCAGCAAAGTGTAGACTTCCTCAAGTCTTAGCTTTGCATTTCACTACTCCGTATAGAAGGAGGTGATTATTTGTAAGAGGCATGTGAAATACTTACTTTGGTCGTGCTGTTTTTGCATTTGTCCGAAGCGGCGAAAATGTTCAGCTCGGTAGCATTTTCTCGCAGAGGGCATTGATCGATATCAACCCGCCTCAAGTCGATGTCAATTCCACTAGTCCCCCTGAAATTAAAAAAAGTAATGCTTACTTGTGCGAATCGGTGCGAATGAAGGACGAAAATGAAATTAAAACATGGAAAATGAACCAATGACATACTAATGCTCAGGTATCAAGCTATGTTGACAATTATGATTCTTCTGCTCGCAAGGGTATAGCAATTTGCTCGCTAAATAATTAGATCACCGAGAGGAGCTGGTACGAAGCACAGCTGGAACTTTCTCTCAACTCGCGCTAGGGCTGTTTTCCTCAACATTCACAACTTTGCACTCCCTGAAGCTTAGAGCTTGGTTTCAAGCCTTGAGCAAACATTAAAAGTTTCATGGATGTATTTCTGCCATGCTACCAAGGTGCTTAACTCCTAAGTGTTTTTAATCCGTTAAGAAAACTAATAAGTTATTTATGAATACGCCTATGATGCATTGATGAGCTCGTTCTTCCCGTGGAATGATCTTCTTAATTCGGTTTCCAGTTTCTTCACAGCCAATAAAGACGAAATTCCTCGAGAATCCCAAGCGTCTTTGCTGTCAGGTTTTTTCAATTAATTTGGCTTAAATATAACCCATAATTGCTCTGAATACTCCGGTAGGACAGACTTCTGGAAGGCGCGTCGATCTGGCTAGCTAAAATGTGTGAGCTTTTCCACGCACAGAAGCAAGCAAAAACAAAAAGAGAGCGAGTGTTTGGCAGAGGAGTGCAGCCCATGCCTACGTCACAGTAGAACAAATGGTATTTGTCAAAGCCCAAGTGAAATATGCAAGGTACTGACGTCATGCCGTTCCGGTACAGCTTTTTCACCAATCTGTACTTCTAGGTCCTCGGGCTGACAGCCAGGACGAATGCAATGCAAGAGAAAGGTATCGGTAATGCAGTACGTGGCGGTGTTAGGGCATGCCATTCATCTTTCTGATTAGCTAAAAGGGTTCATTTGAGAGGGATGAATTGCTATGGAAGAGCCCGTGGCTCTGAATCTACCGCGCTGGTACTTGATGCTACCGGATGGACTGCCTCTGTTGGACCCAATTCCTGCTTCTTATGGATATGAAAGTGTCAGAAATCGGAAATGAATTTATCACAAAAACTCTGCACCATCTCTATCTGAGGAAGAATCCATAATCAGCCAAATTCCTGAGCCGGACGCATCTCTCTCTTTCCTTGTCTACATGTAGTTGCCCCTGGCTGTTTCGATGACAAAGATCGACGACTCTTCCTTGCACATGTGCCTCGATAAGTGGAGCAGCAAGTCAAAAGCAATCACCACTCGCAGATCACAGTTTGCTACAACCAGCGAGTAAATTTGAAGCCCAGCTCATTGAATGTGCCGCAAAGAAGGCTCGAGAAGGCTAAAATATTAGTTCGAGTTCAAACTCTCAGTCCGCCCACTCCTTCTCGCTGGAATGCTAGCCCATAACCTTCAGCTTGTTCAGTGATCTTCCAAGAATTACTGTTTCGAATTACCATATTCTGCACTTGGAACGTAGCCTGAGGAAGGTGGTGGTTTCACAAAATCCCGGAATCATGTCCATAATTTATAGAATCTTTGCAAGCCTGACGCAAATCAACCCACCCAGCTCGACACAAACGGCCTTAAACCCATCTCGCTTGGGCAGAGAAACTTCTACCGCTTCATTTTCCTATCAAACCGCACCAAAGTCTAAGCCCCTGACTGAAAACCAAGATAAACAAACCACTGTGCCCTGTTCCGATGTCACGTTGTATTAGCACACTGACACGGATCTGTTCCACAGCCGCTTTCTCCTGTCTCTATCGACTTGAGCCTTGTTTGGGAACAGGTGCAAAGCATTTACGTCCAATTTGAAAGGATATTAAGCTCCTCTTTTCATTTATTTGCTTCACTTTGCTTTGCCAATGTCCTGCGTGACAACTCCTTGTTTTCGCCGATGTCCCTCATATTTCAATCCTTGCTGTGACACGGAATGAAGGAGAGGGCAAACAGAGATATTTCAAATTTCCTTTGTCCTCTAAACGTTTACAACTTGCTACCCGCCTAGATGGAATCAAGACGAATTTTGCGAAAACCGCTGCCACTTCAACGCCATCCGTGCTAATGCCATACCACATACGACACCGGGGGAAGTACAGTGTTTCCCATCGGTATCTTTTTCTACTCTGACAGGAACATGGAGCACAGCGTTTTTGGTTATGCCCATTCTGAGCAACACAAATTCATATTGTACCGGAGGGTTTTCAGGGTTCAGCTCCAGCTCAGGTTTCATAATTGAAAAGCTGTTTCTGATTATCAGGTTTATGAGATGGTGCCAAGTGCTCGTAGAATACAAAATTATTCATAATTCTTCATTTCCTGTCCAGATTTCTAGATGCTTAGGACGAAGGACTTTCATCGGTCTCCAAGTTTATATTCAGCAACACGAAACTAGGTTAGCTAACAGGACCAAAGTTAACCACAAAAGGTAACAAAATGGACTTAGGGAATGCACTTTTCGCGGCTACAAAGCCCTTCTTTGAAAGAAAGACACAGAAATTGCACCACAACCTTATTTACAAAACCATTTCTAGATGACTATAAAATACTGCTTGGAAAAATGTGTTCACTCCAACGTCTGTGCAGCGGAAGACTGTACATTCAGGTTACCGTCCTTTCTGTCGAGTAGCCGAAGTACCCATTTAATATTACTACCAAGTGAAGTACCATAGTGGAAATCTTTAATGGACTTGATTTATTCCTTTACATCAGATATATGATCTGCTTTCTTGTTGCTGGTATGAGAAGAGAGGGAATGAGAAGCCTGCTGCAAGAAGCAGTCCCATCTTTTAGGGACAGATGGGATGCAAAATTGAAATTTTGTTCAAAAGAGTAGACACAACTTTTTGCAAAAGAACAGGTTCTCATGTACCGCCGGAGCTGGAGCGTATTACCGAGCGCACCGCCAACTTTGACAAAGGTAGGAGGAGTTGACAACTTTCTGTTTTCCTTTACCCTGCAACTTTTTTCAAGGAGATGGAAATTGGAAAAGTCAGGAAAGCCAGAAAAAACTGGCTGAACCTGCCATCTCAAAATCGAGAGACACCATATGGGTACAAGGAGAAAAGCTTGAACAAAGAAGTTACTTCTCAGAAACTAACAAGACTGAGTTGATGAGCAAAAGCAAAAATATGGAACTGCCATGCTGAAGGAGCAGTGTAAAAAGAGGGCTGAAGGGAAAAATAAAAAAATCTTGGTGTAAAATACAGCGTACTTCAAAATTTACAGCAAGCTTATCTGTATGCAAAAGATGCGTGCATCATGTCTGACAGAAGGAAGCACGTAGATACTGTATAGGTAGCTAGAAAGAGAGATGTGCGCATACAAGTGCGATGAAAAAGACATAGCTGATGGGAAAGGGAACGCCCCACTCATCGTCCTAACCTGGTATCATGTTTGAATTGACACAATTTGCCTTGGAAATTGTTCGATTAGTGTCACAGAGGAAAAGATTGAATCAAGGAATTATTTTATGCTCGGAGCGGAGAAGATGCAAATAGGGAGACGTACTTGAAAAAATATTGTCGGTCTCTGTAGCCGAAGAAAGGTACAGTGTAAGTCATCATCCAAATATTGCCTCCGCCGCAGTCAAAATACGGTTTGCTCCATTTCCCGTCTTCGTAAGTGACACTCAGTATTTCTTCCTCTTGTCGCTCCGTGTGAGTTGATTCATTGAAAGTGTAGGAATTGTAGCCTGGAATAGATAAGATGACAAACAAATTCAAAACACATCTGGATTCCGTACCACTCATAAAATATAAGCCCTCCTCCTCCATCCCCGCCAACTCCAGTAAACATGTATAAAACGTGGCTAGGGCTACGTGGGAGTGCACGGAGGGAGCACTTTCCCGTAGCCTCTTCATACTTCAGCTAGGCAGTTCTGCGAGTGTGAATGAGCTACAGTAAAAGCAAGAGTACTTATGTCGAAAAAATACACAGGTATTCTTCCTGGCAACAAAAAGACGCTAAAAACTAGCACAGGGGAGAGGAGAGAATGAGAAATAAAACCGGAATTGGAACGAAATCACCATTGAAGCAGTGAGACTCGCAATAGGTTCTTGAATTAAGGGCCCCATTTTTTTCAGGTAACGTCGTACTGCAATACGAATTTCCCTAAAAGTCACCCAATATTCCACCTGGACAGGTATATGGAGACATAGTTTGCCGCCTTCTTAGCTCATTCGCTTGGGTTTTATAAACGAATCAACATGCTTTCTTTCTCCCCGCTTTCATGGCTTGTATTCTTGGTTCAAGTGAAGCTGTGAGGGTGGCTGAATTTCCGCTCTCAGCAAGGTTTCGTTCTCTGAACTGTAGCGAAATCCCGGACGTGATATTATTGTTAAAATTATGTCCAAACATTTATTCACTGCTTTTTTAGAGCCGGGCATATCCGATCCAATTTTCACCCTCACTTTGCTCAGGTTATGGATAAAGTTTTCCCTGCTGCTGGTGCTCTTTTGTTGAGCAAAGATTTAAGGCTTCAATCCCCTCAGCCACCCGCATGCCTTTGAAGTTAATCAAATTTAAATTCGGAAAAGTTCGATTTATTTTAAGCCTCGTTAGACTTTAATTTAATTATTTTCAACTTTGTCCTAGTTAGATAGTGACTGTAGCTCCACCACCCGCATATAAATAGACCAAAGCTGTCCAACTTTTACCTAGGTCAACTTTTTTGCAGCCTCGCAGTGCGGGAAGACATAGGGAGTACTGAACAGGAGTGGGAAGAAAGGCCCGCTCCAGTGCTTAGCTCTGCAGTAGCTCTATTTGTACCCATCAAAGGTAACCATGAAGTACCTGATATGGATGTTAAAAAACTTCAGTCCGACATTAAATCCAGCTCGGGAAAAGCTGATAAATTTAAGGTTTCGTATACTAGAGCATGCTCACTGCCTTTGGTGCTAGGTATCTTCTCTTCGCAAACTTTCGTAACACATTGCTCAAACTGCTCAGCTGAGCTTGCGAGACATTTTAATAGTTACTTGAGACTATCAAGAGCTCATTATTCCTGCTTTCCTATGCTCATAGTGAAATTGGAATGTCCAATCTTCCTATCACCCAGGCACTGTTAACTTACGACTCGTAACAAATCCCCCAACATGTAATAAATTATTACATAATCACTTGAGGCCAGATTCAATATCGATCTGTGTGCGTTTTCAAGCTGTTGTAGCTTCTCTGTCCTTTCCTTCTATCTTTTTTGCAAAGTAGGTAAAAATATATCTGTTCTCACTGAGGTTTCCCAGTTCCGTCAAATTCTTCAACGACGCTGTGTTTTCTCTCCGATTATTCCCCCGGAAACTTGTTACGCTAAAGGAAAGAAACCAGGTTTCCTTCAAAATCCCCGTGTGTCGAAAAGATACCACATAACCGTCATAGAAGACAAATCACGTCAGATTCTTGCCAGCAAATTTATTTTCCAGTGCAGCACCAACCTCCAAAAGAAGAAGACCGATCCTCTCACCATGGCGCGCGCACATTCATCATTCCGCTTCCTCTTATGCATTAACCTTAAGTTATCGAGCATCAAACTTATTCACAGGCTGTGCTCTCTGGATTCATGCTCTTCGAAACGCCTTTCCATTTACATTACTTGATCCTAAGCTAACATGTGAGAATAGAAGGTAGCGGGAACGCAGAATTCTCGAGCAGAAAGTGAAAGTATGGGCATGGACGAAGAAGTCATAAAAGAAGCTGAATCATACACGTGAATACATCTACCTTGAAAACTCTCTTTTCTTTTCTTCTTTTGCTCCTCAAAATCTGGAATACAATAACAGGCACGAATGGAACCGGAGCAAAAAAGGTTGGCAACTGTTATGTGGCTCACTATAATTTGCCACCCACCTACTGAGGCGTGCCAAAGGTACACTATGAGCCGCTCTACCCTGCTGTTTTTTGAAGTTGATGGCCTGCGGATGCAGTACCATGAAAGGAAAAATCCTCCTTCAGGAGAATTTCCTTCAAGGAAAATGCATCCATCAGACGTATATCACTATGCGGTTTCGCTGTCACCTCTATTTCCCTGGTATATTACACTTATGCACAATTTTGGTATCCCATTCAAGAAATTTTGCCCATTTAGCTACTAAAGTTTTGGTCCTCCGTCAACTTTGAGGACTGTGTTTTGCCTCTCTTTCAACCAATTTTTTGTGCGCCTGGCCAAGTGGGAAAAAGTAGACAACTTTTTCCATCTCCCATTAAGTTCAGCCAGTAAGTTATAGGACTTATAAAAGCTACGGCGCGATTTCACAGGCGTTTCAATGTTGCTACTGTGACGAATATTATCTTCGATTTTCTTTCACGTCCTACGAGCAGAATAAAGACGACAAGTCAAATGGAGGCAGTGATATGATCTTGGAGTCGTGAAAAAGAAAGAAAACCTGGAAAATATTGTAGATCAAACAAATGTGAATTTATATCACACCTCTGAATATGGATTCATTCGAAAGGAAAGGCGAAGGTATTACATTCAGATGGAGAGAAAACCAATTTTCGAAACAGCCTAAAGCCTGCACAGATTTAGAGTGTCAGCGCTAGTTACGATGTGATTATTGACGCCTTAAGGGGAAAAACTCTAGCAGTATCATGTCATTTTCTCTTCTATTTCATCGTCGTTGCATCCCTCCACTCTGACTGAAGGAGCATGCACTTGAAGGAACTGTCAGGCAAGCTACGCATTGCAAAAGAACCAAAGTGATGTTAGTGTTCAAGTCTCCGTGCCCCTTTTCTTCTTACGGATAAAATTGCTGACAACACAACACATGTAAGCGCACCTCAAGGTGATCAATCAAAGGTGAAACAGTACGCAAGTTTGTGTGTGGAAACCCTTGCCAAAATCAGAAGCGGTATGCATAACCCTCCGGCTGTGGTGTAGGATAAGATGGAGGATAAACTATGAGGTTTCCATTACGTGATATGTAGTGATGACGTTGGCAAGGAGCCTCCATCACATCACAACCGAAAGATAGTAAATAAAGCTGCCTAGACTTACTTTATCATCGGTTAACCCTCAACGACAGCAGATTTGCAGATCAGTACTTAAATGCGTTATCAAAGGTGGGAGCGTCTTAGTGGTTCTGTTAAGTAACGTGAATGGCGCGCATTTAATCGATTGCGATCATCTTGTGTGAGGTTTGAGGACGTGACACAGTGGTGACAAAGTTCAGCCCGAGAATTGTTCCATCTTTTATCATTTGTTTTTGAGTCCAGAACTGCACCATATGCTTCTGCCTCTTTTCGCATGATTACAAAATCTTTTTTCTTTCTCTCTCTCGCACGCTTCAGTTCTCATGTTTGCGAGCTGTCCAACTCACAATCGGTCTGACAGCCGCCTCCGTTCGAAAATAAAGTTGTGCCATTCCCAGCGGAGCCAAGGCAAGGAAATCCACTGAGAGAGCCCGCAAGAATGCCCAGGTCGTAAGAGAAATTTAGTCATCGACGCCAATTGTTTCCGCAAAATGCCAGTCTTCACATGGATTCATACATGTGTATGTCGTAAGCTCCCAGAGTGGAGCACAAATAGCGGCCTAAAGATAACCTTTTACAGCTCTTTAAGCATTGACTGCAGGGGATAAGGAAGGGCGGCGATTTACTTTCACCCAGTCACACTTCAAACATGGAGCTTTCTCCTTGTCCTCCAGGTAGCAAGTCTCAAAAATTAATGCCTCGAAGAGAGTTGGCTAGTTTGTAGTTGCTGAATTCCGGTATTTCCGACACAGACCTCGACATTCTACGCATGCAACCTTGACGCAATAACTATCATGGTAAGACACGAGGGGCAGGTACCCGCCAAATTGCCGTGCTATCATGGTGATTAGCAGGAGAAGGAATGCAGCCATTCCTCACCCTTTTAAGTCGTTATTACACTTGAAGTAATCCGCTGGTAAGAAGAGCGCAGTGCGCCTGTAGTGGGATCGCTAAGTGCCGTTCTGTTCAGCCCCAAACACGGAAGAACAAGCAAAGCAAAGCATACGACACGACCTACACTAGGTCTCACTGGTTTGCATGCGATGCATAATACATGGTTTGGCTGGAAATCCAGTTCCACCTATGCATATCGCCCTAGTTCTGGTTTGAATTTTATCGCACAGAAACCGCAAGTACTTTGCATTTCACCGCACAATGACGACCATTCTGCTTTCAAAAATTCTCCAGGTCATAAGAACTCAGCAAATTTTTCATTTAAAGCCAAAGCATCTACTGATGAGAGAGACGAAGAGAGGGAGAAAGGAGAGAGAGGGGAGGGTGGGGAAAGAGTACGACCTTCAACAATTCAGGAATGGAAAATAGTGAATTCCTGTTCCCCATTGACGTCAAATTATTCATTGGAAAGCAAGCAAGAGGAAGATGGTTACAAGCATGCCGTTCGCTTTTCACATGAACAATTTCGATATCAAAAGATTATGCTTTCACTAAGCCTTTGATGTACTCCTTCCTTCTTCGTTTGACACGGTAATTTGGACATGGTGAATTACGCTCACTCTCCGGATTCAAACAGAATGATTCCGGGGTTAATTCAAGCACCCACTTAGCAAGTATCTCCTCAAGAAGGTTTTTATGGAACTGCAGTCGACTTTTTGTACAACATAGGTAGGTAAGAGATTGGTGAATGTGGCCCGTCCAGTCCAAGTTCCTGAAAAGGTTGCTCGTACGTATCGCTGTCGCCCAGCAAAATATTTTACTCTTTACGCCAAAGAAGATAGCCATTTACCATTAATTTTTCATTGTGGAATAACACAGCTTAACGCTGTCAGTTGCATGTCAAGCCGTGTCCAATCATTTGGTTTAGTAAACACGCGGCAGGGGATAACATGATCACTCTGTCGTTGCCACAAGGCAGGCAAGCCACGTAATCTGGTTCGATCCGCTTAAAAACCAACTTGCTTACAGTTGAGAAACAGCAAAATTAACTAGCTCAGTCCACGGACTACCAGAGCGCGAAATAGTTCTACCACAACTGATACACGAATTTTCAGCTTGCATTTGTATCGTATAGCAGTTCTGACTGCAATCACTTGTTACTAGCGTAGCAGAGACAGACTTAGACGGTTCGGAGATGAGCTTCGATTTTAACTAAAGGACTTAATTTGCTACAGTAATTGAAGTGCTTCAGTAACCAGGCTAACCTGGCGCAAAGAATTTTCTCCTCCATGCATGTGCGGACAGTCATCAGATAAACGTTCAATTTAGTTTTCGGTAATCGAGACGAGACTTGACTACATATGAAACATGGAAGAACACCACCCTTGCTCACAGCAGTTTGGCTTGCAATCTGCAAAAATTTTCGTATGCTTTCCTCGATTTCGTAATGATTTATAGATCCGATCGTTATTTATGGCTAGAAACTATTAATTATTCTTCCGTCACTACCATTTGATTTCCCTTATTACATTACATGGCCGGTAGGGCTATGAGCTAGAAAGATGAGCGCTTCTTCACAAACAGTCAGGTTTCTCCACCCTCTCGGCCCTCTCTGTTCTCTTCCAGCCTGCGCTTTTACCACGGAGAACACAAGGGGAAAAAGAGAAAGTTGAGCAGTTGCAACTTGACGTCGCAAACCCGAGTCTATCCTAGTCACTGCAGACTTGGCAGCATAGATAGATCCAGGGCGATTTGTGTTCAACGGCTCAGTAATAGAAAATCTGTCGTAATTTGAGATTTTTGGATTCTGTAAAAACCGAGACGGTAAATTAAATGGTCGTGAAAACCCCGTGAGTTTTCTATCCTATGTTTGCACGATGGAAGAGAGACCCGTTTTTTCCGCTTAGTTTCTGACCAGGAGCATTTCAATAGAGGCCTAGATGCGTTTCGTAAATAAAAAAGCCAAACCACTTTAAAGAAAACTAGGAGAAATACCCTTGTTTCTATTTACCAAACGGAAGACGAGGTATTTGTTTCAAAAAGCTTGGGCTAAGATCTTTCACATGGCTATAATTAGTAAATAATAATTAATTAATTAAATCCTATCCCTTCACAAGTTGAACAAGACGGCTTTTAATCAGAACAAGTGAAATTGCTTGCAGGAAAGTGTACCAAGAGTTGTTTGCTCAGTAGTTTTCTTGGAGGAGCTGAGGCTAGGAGTTGTAGCACGGATCGTTCAAACGTCTTTTTCTCTACTTGTTCCTCTTATTTTCGGCCTCCAACTTGATCTTGAGGAGCTGAAGCCTTTTCATTTATAAAATCAGCAAATTCCAAACACAATGACGGCTACAAAATCCTTACAAGATGAACAAGAAATCAGAGACTATGTGGACACAGCAGTGAAAAGATTGGAATGAAAATTGAGAAAGCCTCTTTTCTTTCTCGGTCTCCGGTTTACGTTATGCCCTCGAAGATCTTTCTGCAAAGCCCACTCGTACTTCCTTTCTCCACTCGCTTGGTGAAAGAAAGCAGGAGGATTCTCTGTTATTGAGTCTGAATAACATGAGTCGACGACTTGAAAGATGCTTTCTTTCCAACCCAGTGGTTTTGGACAAGGCTTTCGTAGTTAAATTTAAGACAATGAGTGACCGTGTAGTTCAAAATGGATTGCTTATTTAGATTGCTCGCTTATCCCTCCTGCACACGTATGACAGGGCCTGAAATGCATTCGATTTATCACAAGCTTCCCTTTCTCTTTTCTTCCCTTGTTGCCGTGTAATCAACTGATTCTTTTCTTTTACATCCTGTAAAAGTTCTGTCTGATTCGGCATAAATAGCGGGAATTCAGATCAATGGCTCGAAACTAAAGGGAAGGCGTGTTAGAGCGACAACGCTCTGCAGAACCTCTCGGCGACTCGACCGCACGATCACGTCCTCCTCGACCGGAATGGAATCAGCATCAGCAATAGAAATAAAACATGTAAATGGCCGTCGAACGCGTATGGAAATTGTTTACTCTCCTCCATCTAAATGGACTATGCTTGTTGTAGAACCTCCTCTCCTTACAAAGGCTTAATGGCATAATTACACGCGTGTGCTTCCTAATAGTATCTTGTAATTTGTATTCCCCTCATCTTAAAATAATTGCTTGATTATGGGAGACATGTGTTGGTAAAACATTGCTGACTTCTCGCAAAAGCATCGACCGGTCGATTTTCATTGTCTGGACCCTCCACACCACTTTCTTTCCCCTGTTTGCTCAGCAGCCGCGATAGTCTTTCTTTCCTTTCTCTCGCCTTGTGCCAAACTTCTCTTGCAGCAAATCAAAAGCACCATAGTCCTGTATTGCATTTACAATATCCTTTTCGCTAAAAGTATGAATAGCTGCAATTCAGAATTTGTAGTTTAGCGCACGTACCCCATTATTATCTCTCTGTATTCGCCTTTTGCGCCCTTTTAAACATTTGCACCATGTCACTTCCCAATTGGTTTTGGGAAACGGACATTCTTAATTTATTTCCACATGCTGTGCAACGAGGATAGCTTTCATTGAGTTTACAGCGAAGTGCTCTAGCTAACTGCAGTAATTGCTTTACAGAGGCTCCATCATGATATGTTATCATGAATTCCAACAGTTTGTACGTATGTCCAAGTCGGAGCTACCCACCATCGTAGTTTGCAAAAGAATTCGTACGGTAGATGCGTGAGTTTTCAACTCTCTTTTCAGCCCGTTCTCCATGCTACTAGCATAACATCAGGACGGAGCGGAAGCACATTGTTCAGCTTTATGCATACGTTTCCGTATACTGTACAAGGGTCAGCTGTCGTTCGGAAGGAAATTACTGGTGTATGTTTCCTACACTTCTCCGCTAAGGTCACTCATGACGAAGGGTTACATACAACAAAGAGAATGGAGGATGTTAGTGAGCTGAGCACAGTGCTTAAAAGCCCACAACTCAACGACAACTTTTTCGTCGTCGGTGTCGTCCAAGCATGGCTCCTCATCCGTCCATGGTGAAAGCTCAGTCAAGAGTTCTCGTCCAAATACTTTGTTACCTAGACGCTGCTTTCCGCTCTCAAACGGTATGTCACAGCAGGTTTGAAATTTTCATTCCTTCTCGTGACGAATAGGAGGCCATCACGTTTGATCGTAAATCTGTTCACTGCTTTCACTTTTCTGGATGGCTGAGCACATCACTCACTTGTCTGCCTTGCTGGTCCAATAACGCTCAACCACCGTTTGCTATCATCGCACAATTTGTCACAATTCAGAATTTCACATACAAGCAATCTTTTACAAACTGTATGCATCTCGACTTCGATTCAACTTTGATCAGCTTCCAATATCCAAGAGATACGACTTAACAGTCTGGAAGCACTTAAAGACCCCATAAAAATACCATGCCTCGATTTTCCAAGAACTCTTCGTAAAAAAGTTCCGCTGCCTGAGGTCGGTCATAAGAGAAGAAGCTATGTAAAATTGCTCCTGTACGTATTTCACGGTGTTAGCATGCGTCTCTGACCATCAATATCAGTGTAAAGGAATTCTTTCCGTCTCAGCCTGAGCAAGAAAACTCACGATAAAGGGGAGGAGGAGGAGGAAGAAGAATGGCACCGGATAAGAAAACATACAAGGGAATGCATTGAGCGGGCGTGAAATGTAACGATAGGCTTTTGCATAATCCTGTCCTCCTACTGTAAGAAATGATGAAAAGAGAAAACTTAAAAGCTACCTTTTCTTATGTCCTGCATTAATTTGCAATGCTAATGCATTGGAAATGTTATTTTTTCAATGGGCTCTGTCCTTTTTTGAGCGCGCTCAACATCTCTAATCCTTGCAAACCTATCAAGTATACAGCATGCACATTTGTTCTAGTGTCCTAGTTTGGTACATGTTTTTTCTCCTTACCTATTCCTGCTCGGGACGTTTCAAAATTTCTTTCTCATTCAGTTCTTTCGAGAAATTCCCCGAGGGGTTCACTAGGTAAAATGAACGATTGATTCAAGTATTCTATTTCTTTTCGTCCAAATGAACGTGCAAAACTTCTTGCTTTTGATCCATTCACAGGTTGCAGTCGCTGATATTTTTTAGACATCCTACTTTATTATTCATTATTCATGCTAAGAACGGC